>JAKCPI010029736.1:0-15405 GCA_023213315.1 Euborellia annulipes | reverse complement strand
TATTAGTTTATAAAACTTTCCAACACCTTTCTCAAATTGTTAGATTTCGGACTTTCGCCACTATGATTCTCATTAGGCGTTATGATGAAATTGTACATTCACAAATGACAGCTTTTCTCTCCCGAATACCTGGTGATGCTCGAATAAATTTGAACGAAACGTGTAAGAGTTGGAGTTTCATTCGATGCTTAGAACACCACTTCTGGCACCATCTTGCCATTGTTGCATTAAAAGCTTTAACTCTGGATTCCACAAGTCTCAAAACGCATTTAGATATCTTCAGTTCAATTTTGTTAATTTACGAATACATTAACTTTACCTACCCGATTTACGGTTGGTGGGCAAAGTTAAAAAAATAAAAAAAATGGTCGAGCAACCACAATTGGATGAATTGACCCTTTAGTTCATAATTCATCATCATAAGGTTTCTATCGCAGGTCCGTTAATGGCGAGCGTTCTTCCATTCCCTCCTTTCCTGAGCTAATCCTTTCATCCAAACGTATCCATCAAATCATCAATCATTTTTCTCCTGGTTAAGAGAATGGAAATAATCTCGTTTAAATCAATAGTTAACATCTCCCTTTGCAACACTCCTGGTTTAGACTTGAATTCACTTAACCCTTTCCACTTAGTTTTTTTTTTTTTTAAGTCTTTTCGGCGATAAAATATACCAGATAGGATCCAGGCACATTTATATAATTTGATATCCAAATGATTTAAATAAATATTCATCGGACTACTTGGGAACCGAACCTTCGTCCCTTGACTTAAGATTATCATTATAGACATTTGTAAACACCTCTAACCTCTCGGCCACGGTGGGGAGGCACTTGAAATTTTATTTTACTTTATCTCTATTCAGAATTCAGGCTTTAATTAAGCTATATTTTCTGACATTTCGTCATGTCTAATAAATTGCATATTATTAGCCAAACAGGAAACTAACTACCAAACAATTCATGTTTATTCTATTATATTATATAAGGCTATATATAATTAAATGCGGCATATTAATAATTAAAATAAATTAGCGAATATTCATGAATAGTTTAAATAATTATTAACCTGCGCTATTGTGCCTCGGTACATGATAGGATCTATACTGCAGTTGTTGGTTTCAAATGATTTTTTATTTCAAATTAATACAATAAGTAACAGGAGCAGGCAGCCAGGATATCAGTCTCCACGAAATAAAACTCTCTGTTTAGGAAACAGTTTTGGTTTTAATTAAATATACCCATCATCAGTCCATTTTTTCGAGAGTGTGACAAAGCATTGAGTCATATTGCGTAGTTGTCAATTAGTGTGTATTATTATACATAAATTGTTTGTACAAAATACAATGCAATTCAATGCTTATCAGTCAATATACGATGCGCCAAGTTTAAGTTACAAAATTGTTTATCCTAAACATAGAGTTTTATTTCGTGGAGATTGATATCCTAGATTCCTGCTCCTGTTACCTATTGTTTGCCAATAAATTGAATTGACTTGTGAGATAAAAAAAATATATATATATTTATTGAATTAGATCACATTTTTGTGAAAATTTTATAATATACTTTATTTTAATAGAAAACATTAACTAATAAGAGGTAAGGAATAAAGAAAAGAGCAAATGCAGCTATTTTTATTTCGTTTATTAGGCACTTCAAGCCGACGTTTCGGTCAGATTTGCGACCATCCTCAGGGCTGAAGTGTGTCAATAAAACTCAAAATGTCGAATGAGGAAGGCTGAAGTGTGTCAATAAAACTCAAAATGTCGAATGAAGAAGGCTGAAGTGTGTCAATAAAACTCAAAATTTCGAATGAGGAGTTTTATTGACACACTTCAGCCCTGAGGATGGTCGCAAATCTGACCGAAACGTCGGCTTGAAGTGCCTAATAAACGAAATAAAATTAGCTGCATTTGCTCTTTCTTTATTCCTTACTACAAGATCTACAAGCTATCCACCTCACACTAATAAAACTAATAAGTAGTTCCTAAAATTGAACGATTAATCCTCTTCTATCTTTTGATCTCGTCTTATCTTTTCCTAGATCAGCTTGCTTTTTAATAAAAATTTATAAAAGAGTAAAAGTTTTTTGAAAAATGCGATTCGATAACTAAGAAATTTTTCTGATGATTAAATAAAGCCTCTGGATATTTATTGAATGAGATGTTTCGGCTCAATTTATTATTTATTTATTTATTTATTTATTATTTATTTATATTTTTGACTTGTCCTATCTTCTTTTCTTTTTAATTAATTTAATTAATTAAGTTTTACTAAAATATACCTCTGTGTCATGGGCGTACCCAGGATCAAATCTAGGGGGGGGGCATGGTCAGATCATGATCGTCCAAGGGGGGGGGCAGATCATGGTCGTCCAGATTGTGACATAGCTATTTTTTATATAGAGGGGTAAAGCCTTCGAATTAAAGGCCTAAAAACCCTCGAGTCCTAACAAAAAGAATCATTCTCCGTCGCCAACCACCAATTTTGTTTCGTTTCATCACTTTATAAAAATTTAATTTTTTTTTTGTTGCTTCTAGGGGGGGCAGCTGCCCCCTGCTCTCGCTGGGTACGCCCATGCTCTGTGTAGTTATCTTGTATATCATAAGGCCATTCCCTGTTGCTTCTCTTAGGAACAGAGAGAGATATTCTTCATCTCTCCATTTCAATTCTGCCGACTCAGTTGGTTTTAATTTTCTGCATTTTAAAAAACTTGTTGTTTTAGTAAATTTCTTTATTTGCATATGTAATTAATTCAATAAGAAAAATCTGGTATAATAAACGCAAATAACACAACTCCCTCTTATCAAAAAATAAAATTAATAATATATACCGTTAGATAGGTTTTTTTTAAATACCGGGCATATATGGAGGGCTGAGAAAAGTAAAGTCAAATTTTTTTGAAAATGAGTTATTTCAATTTTTCATATCAATGGGATGTCATCTACCATCATATACAGCAAACTAAAGAATTTTTCAAAAATTAACCAGCTCTTGTAAAATAAATAAATTTTTGTAAACAAGAAACAATGTGTCTTTATTTGAAAATTGGTTTTATAATTTGGAGTATATACTCCATCTGGAAGTATTACTTTACCTAATTAGTTGTTTTCAGAAATTTTGAAATTTTTTTGACATATCATAATAAAATACTCTATTTTAAAAAGCTTTTATTCTTTGACATTTTTTCGAAAAATGAATAGTTTTTGAAATGATCAATGAAGAAAAGGATATTTTTTTTAATTTTAATAAAAAACAACACGTATCATTAAAAAACATGTAAACAAATGTATTTGTGATACTCCAGGTGGAGTATTTACTCCAAAAGTTGATGAAAAATCTTTGCGTCGAACGTTTAATTTATAAATTAGGCTAAACGCACACTAACTAATTGATCAAAAACGTTTTTGACTATTCGTGCCTAAAACTGTTTTTTCAAAGCTTTTCAATGGGTCAACGCACACCGAGGAGGCAAAACACAATTGAACATGATTCAAAAATGTTTTGCCATTACACGTTTTGCTCAATTGGTGTGCGTTCAGCCTTAGTTAAGCCACTCTATGAAGCTTGGAAATTATTAGAATTTGTTGGTTCGTAATGTTTTTACATTTCTTGAAGATGATCTTACAAAATAGGCTACATCGAATCGTTGGCAATTCTATTAAATAATATAAATTTCAGTAATCATCCATAATTCTTTTTTTTTTAAACAGAAAATTCGTGGCAAAGATTGTCTCTAATCTTCTTATATGCACGCACGCACGCACTCAGGCACGCACGCATTCACACAAACATGCACACATTACCTACGTAAACACCTAAATATATAAAATTATTTTTTCTATACTAAGAGGGAGGGAATAATATAAAACACGAAAAGGTAATTTAATATTATTTATTATTTCTTGTTCTCTTGTTCATTACTTATTTATTAGATAGGGATTTACTTAATTTGGTTTTATTATTAATTTTCATGTTTACACTTTCTCAACTAATAAACGTCACAATGAGAAATTGATTTAATTAGAGAAGATCCGTAAATTTAAATGAAATGGAAATTCTAAGTTTTTGTTTTTGTTTAATAATGTATATAGTTGTATATTGTTTGTTGCTTCTTCATTTGACAGTTAATCTGGTTCAGACAGACAGCCAGCATCCTGTCATTCGATTCTTTGTTTTAAAATTTGTTTTTGAATTTTATTTTTGTTGGCATTGACAGGTATATTATTCAAACAAAACGAGAAAATAATCTAATCTAATATTAATATCTCTTCTTTAATTATTCCATTTAATAGACCAATCCGGAGACAGTTCCGTGTAAAATTACAATATTATAAAAATTTCGTAAATTTTTTTTTAAGTTATTATTGTTTCTGATAAATTTTTTTACTTTCTCTTTCTGAATTAGATTTAATTTATTTCTTATAGTAAAAAACAAAAAGAAAACTTAAAAAACTAAATTAATATTTCTTAAAAAGTTGTTTAGTTCAAATATTGAAACAATTAAAGTTGAAAAAAAAGTTCAAAAAGGGCGAATTAATTATGAAAATGTTTAACAAAATCCTTTCTCTCTCTCTCACTCTTTCATTTTTCGGTAGAGGGATGCTAAAAGTCACCCTCACAGGCACAATTAAACTTCATTATAAGCTCAACTTTTATATAAAAATTTTAATTTAGAAATTATAGTAAATTTCGTGAACATATGGATGGGATTTCCTTCTTTTTTTTCCTTTCTCTTCCCCTTTAATCTCTCGCTCAGCTGCTTTAAAAACAAAAAAAGAAGTCAAACTTTGCCCTTTAGCTTTTGCTGATTTTGATGTGTTTGAAATTTTGCTGATTTTTTTTTTTTTGAATATATAAATTATATAACGAAGGGAATTTATTAAAAAAATCAATTAATTACAATTTATTCAATATAATATTTCTCATCTATTTTTTTTTTTTTTACATTTTACAAATAAATACAGATATACAAATAATATTTTGCTTAAAATAAAATTCATTTAGCTCCAGTACCGTAGCACAGTGGTAGAACAGTTGACTTTTATGCTAGAGGTCAGAGGTTCTGTTCCATTCCAAAGCTACAAAAAATTATTTTAACTGAATTGGCTACCAATCAATATAATTAATTTGGGGCGGCTTATAAATGCCCTCAGGTTCTGAAAAAGCGTTAAAGAAAGCATTTAATCAAAATAAATTATTTTTGCCGCTTGGGACTTGAAACGAACCTGACTCCTAGCAAAAGAGTCAAGTGTCCTACCACTATGCTACGGGACAGGAGCTAATTGAATTTTTTTCTTAAAAAAATTTTTATATCTGAATTTATTTGTAAAATTTTATTTTACATAATTTTGTATGACCTCAGATTCTGAATTTAATTAATTTAAAAAAAAATAAACGAATGAGAAATTTTCTATTAAATAAATTTTAATTAATTGATTTTTTGAATAAATTCCTTTCCTTATATGAACCCTGTTATTCAATGGTGTGTCAAAGACCAAAAAATTCAAAATTGAGTTAAGCATGGAATATTGTTTCAAATGCTTTAATTAATAGTATTTTTTATGAAATATGCCCTAAAAAATTTATTTTTAATGTAAAAGCATAAAATTATTTTTACAATATTTCAATGCAGGATTTTACATTTTTCAATAATGATTTATGTACTTAACATGTTGTTTCGTAATACTTAATTTGAAAAGAACAATTTTTCATTTATGCGTCAAGTGCAAGACATCATAAACAACTATACGCTTGAGATATATATATTTTTTTTTTTTTTTTTTTTTTTTTTTTTGGAATGGGTGCATAAGGTCCGAAGACCTATAATGACCAATAGTCACATGCAGCCAGGAAGAAAATAAAAACAAAAGGAGAAGCATAAAGGGGAAACTCAACTGCGGGAACTGAGAAGATGCCTGTTGAGGTTAGACTTGAAAGTCTGAAGATTGTAGGTTTTGGGGAAGATAGACGCAGGGAGCTTGTTCCATCACGGGAGGTCATGGGGACAAAGGAAGAATGATTGTTGCGTTTATGCCCTAAGTATTTTCAATTATGAACACCGGCATCGCTATTGTTTAGAGGTATTTAATATAAACTCAAGAAAATATTAATTTTATTTATTTCAAATTTATATATTCAATACACTATTACTAAATTCCATTTGTTGAAATTTAATACAAGTATTTCATAACCTACAAAAATTATCATTAGTTATATTATAATTCATTTTTTACTTTCTTTTAGCCTAATTCTATAATGTTTTCTATCTTTTTCTATGAACTATATATATATATATATATATAATTTTCCAATTAACAATAAATTAATATCGTTTAATTGAGTTTTAACCAGTGTGATTTTAACAACCAATAAAAAGTTATTTACCAAATAATATTATATATATTTTTTTCCCTTAAATAAACAAAATCATTTTTTTTTTTTGAAAAATGAGAAAATTTTCTCTGAATTCCTAGACGTCGAAATTTAATTTTTTGATATTATTCCTGATAATGAAAATGACGATGAGGATGAGGATCAGTGCGATTTCGAAAAGACAACAAAATAAATAATATTAGGTTAGGTTAGATTGAAGTGGCCGTCTATTTCATTATTATAACTTTGATTTACTGTTTCCAAGCTATTTATTCGGAAATTAATTGATGAGAAAATTTTGTTATCACTTTCTATTTAATTTTAAAATATTAATACTATTTAAAATTGATGAATGTGATTTTGATAAAAAGTTTCTATGCTACTAGTATTAAATATAAAGAGACTTTGAAGCATTTTTGCAAATATAATTGGACTTAGAGAATTTTTCAATCATGGGTCAAGGGACTTTGAAGCATTTTTTACAAATATATATCGCACATAGAGAATTTTGTAAAAATAATTTTTTATATTTTATTTTTTTTCTCTAAATTAGTCATATTTTTAGAGATAATTTATGAATATCTGCCATAATTACAGTATTTACTTGCACAATTGACAAAAAAAAATGATATATAATCTAATAAAAACAATTTAAATCAGAAAAACTTTAATGTTGATTTTCTCAAAACTCGATATTTGGTCTTTGACACACCATTGAATAACAGGGTTCATATATAGTCTATATATTTATTTTTTTTAAAAACACTTTCACATTTACACTCACGCACACACATTCACACAGTCTTTTCGGCAACTCAGGCCATACCAGACGTCATACGATAACCGTTATTATGAATTTATTAGGGTCCGACCGAAACAAGATTTTCAGCCGAAACCGAAACCGAAACCGAATATTCGGCCTCAACCTTAGATTCGGCCGAAACCGTAACCGAAACCGAAACTTGTATTTCCTATAAAAATTTTTTTTTCATTTTACCTTTTTTTTTTTTGAATTTTTTTTTTCCTCCCGTGAAAATCATTTTACCTTTTTTTAGGGAGACTAAAATTTTTTCTCCCTCAAGTGCAAATTATTTGACCTTTTTTTTTTTTTTTTTTTGCATGCGAGTCTCATCCCATTTTTTCAGACTCTGGTTTCGGCCGGCCGAAAGGTTCGGCCACTTTTTGGCCGAAACCGAAACTACGGCCGAAACCATGATTTTTGGCCGAAACTGGCCGAAACCGTAACCGAAACCGAATATTCGGTCGGTTCCTAGAATTTATATATATTGGGGTCCAGGCATCCTTATTTAAGCTTTCCTTATACTGTATTTAAAAAAATCAACAAAATTTCAAACTTATAAACTTCTTTCTTGAATTAGACTAGACCGTGTTCTGTGTAGGTTTTTGTCTTTAGATATTGTTATTTACAGAGTTGTTAAATTGTCGGCTTCAATTAGGCTTATTTCTTCGGTTAGGTTTTTAAGAAATCTGTTTGTGGGTTTTAAGATAGTCTTTACTTAAAAAAAAAAAAATAATTTGATTTACGAAGTTTCTGCATTTAATAAAGCAGGGGGCCAGGGTTGCTGATGCATAGAAGGAATGGATAGAAAAGCATAAGCAGTTTGGAAACTATGTTGTGGTTAATTCTTAAGTTTTTAACTTGTTCCTACACGGACAATCATTTTTATCAAACGGTTCAGTCAATCGATTGACGCACTCTTCAATCAACTTCAATCTTTTGATCAATTGTCACATTTTAGTTTTCGACTCAGAAGGACGCTTCGGTGTCCAACACCGATTTGGCCTTACTTGCATTTCCATTGGTTGCCGTTAAAGGGATAAACAAAAAGCGGAAACGACGTTGGTCCAAGGAATGGTACAAATTAAGAATTCACTTCCCTGATGAGCATTTACTCAATTACAATTCTATTACGAGGCTCACAAACTCATGTTCTGATCAACTTTGTTGGCTTTTTTTCTCCAATTTCGTCTTCGTTTTTTTAGGAGAGAAATTCCATGGTTACCAGGCGTTTGACTAATGTAATGATTGATCAAAATGGGGCTACACGATCAATCGATTGAGTTAAATGGTTGAGTGATTCAAACTCCTCCAATGATTGGCACAATCGTCAAACAGGTTCCTAGACGGTCAATCTAGCTTTATTTAATCGATTGATTCAATCTTTTGATTAAAATGATTGACAGTGTAGGGCCACCTTTAGATCTATTGAAATCTGTTCCTATAAACTCTGACGAATAACCAAACTTGTATTATCGTAATAAAGAATATTATATGCTATATTAGGTAAATTAAAATTAAAATAGATATGAGATATTTCAATATAATTATTTATTGTTATAAACACTGTAATGTATGTAAGCATTACATGCTAATAAGGATTAATTAAAAGGTTATTAATTATTATAAATGAATGGTAGAAATTTTATATAAATATATTCTTTAGTCAACTCCAAAATATTCTAATTATTATCAAATTTTATAATTATTTTATTTATTTATATTGTACATTGCATTTTTCTATTATAAATTTAATTCAGAACATTAGAAGTCGATCAAGGTCATTTCCCCCACTCCGCAACTCAAAGGAGGAGGGAGGAGCGTTTGCGCACCCCTCGGAGTGAATCCAAGCGACGCCTCAGACGCAACTCAACCCTTTAGCATTCAACATCTCGTTTAAAGTGTGCACCTAAAAATAAATAATCACGTATTAATTTTATTGAAAACCTAAAAAATAAAACTACAAATCAAATTACTCAACTAAGAAATACCTGGCCGCATCGTCGTGATACCTGGCGTCTCCACACACGACCACGGCAATCATCTTCTGACTCCAGGGTACAGACCCCAGTGTCTAAACAAATCTTCTTTCGACGGTACCAACAAGATAAGTGCCAACCCTTTTATCCCCCATCGCGACCCATTTGTGAAGTGATATTCTTTTAATTAAATAATTTTCATCAAAAAAGCGCTTAACTTTAACTTTAAATTACTTTTTCTTACTTAAAAATCGAGCTCGTATAAATAACTTTCAATATAATTTTAAGATTAATTATAATATTTCAATTAAATAATTCTATTACATAATCTCTTAATTACTCTAATTAATTAATTAATTCAATTAACAAAGCGAAGCAGATAAAAAAATACTCTACCACAACAACAAAAAAATATATTTGAATACATGTAAACAAACAATTACCTTTTTCTCATTAAACTTCCTAATTTTTAAACTCATCTCGTTTTATTTATTTCATTCCCAAATGAATATCTCTAAGAATGTTATAAGGTTGTGTGAATAATTAAATACACACACACACCCCCAACCAATATAACATAATATGGTGGAGGATGCTGGAGGATTGAGGTGATTTCAAAGAAATCACACACCTTTTCAAGGCCAGCAATTGCTGAATTCATTATAAAAAAAAAAAAAAAAAAATCCAAATTAAATCCTTTATCATTTCGATTAAAACTTAAATATCTTATATCATACAAAAAAAATTTTATAATAAATAAACCAGAGATATTCAATTGCGAATGTTGCAAAATTTAATTACAGTAAAATTAAATATTTTTGATTAAATTTTAAAAAGCCAAACATTAAAATTGCGAAAATTTAAGTAAATAAAATATTTAAAATTTTTTTTAAATTAAAATCAAAAAGCCAAATAAATTTATTAAATCCATTTGCGGAAATCAAAAGGCAAGCAAATAAATAAATTTTATCGAAATTATTTTAAAAATATAAATTAATTAAATAAATCAAAACAACAAATCGCTGTCAATCTGACAATCTTACTTGTCATTTCGACGTTTCATTTTACTTTTCTAATTGATATTATCATCTCTTTTAATATCATCTCTCCATAATGGAAAATCTTTTAGAAACTCCTGTTATTAAAAATGTAGAGGATAGTAATATTCAGGGCTCAGTCATCAGGCAAAAAGGTTATAGTATTTTTTCAAAATTTAATTAACATAAACACAAGCTTTAATAAAATTTGTTTAACTCTAAAATTTTTTTACTAAATTATAAATTAATTTTTTATTTGTATTTCAACTATCAATTCTAACTCTAAACAATGTCAGTAATCGAATATTGTTCCAATACGGTCCTAATGTGGACTGAAGCTATTGAGAACATCCCAAAATTTTCCCATGAATTAGATTTTGATTCCTTCCACCCAATTGATTTTGTAAAATTTTTTAAAGATGCTGTAGATAAACTACGCATTCCAACTTTCCACGCTTTCCTCTTTTTCTTTAAATGCTTAACCGGCGAAGCTGCTTCATGGGCAGAAGAATGGACCAATGAACATCCAAATTTTGAAAATCCCCTAGATCCATTATTGGATGCTTTCATAGAACGTTTTTGGAGCCCTGAAATCCAACAGCGATTCAATTATAAACTCAGCAATCTTCCGTATCAATCAGCGCCGTTAGCCCCTCAATTTCAACAACGGTTTCAATGGGCTAAATATATGACAAACCAATGTGGTGGCGTTTTGCTACTTTATCAAATAATGACGAACCTTCCCAACCCGATAGGCGATGAAGTGTGGCATTTTGCTATCTATGGCTATTCGAGAATTTTAAAACTTCTTAAACAATCTGACCCTATTACCAGTTCTAAACTTCCCTGTGAGCTCTATCACAGTGGAAGCAAACTAGAAGATTTTTATCAAATCCCTTCAATGGATACATCGTGTTCATGTTCAAAATTTCATCCGTTTCCGCAAAGCCCCATCACGCCTCCCGTACTCGAGAATAACACCCCATTGAAAGTCGAACCTACCAAGTTGTTAACGACCTCGGTGCCTAAGATACCCCTGAAGAAGCCACTTTTTGTCCTTAAATGGATGCCCCCAAAAGAGAAACCCACTCCACAGCGGAAAACAGTTAATCCAGCTCCGGTGTTAATTACAAAAGCCGAAAAAGTTCAAAATCTCTCACCAGTGCCATACCATTCGCTTGCAAAACTTCCTGAACCTCCATTAAAATATAAACCCTTTGTTGAACTTAAGGCCATAATGCCACCCGTCATTAATCAATCTGAAACTCAGGTAAACAATCATGAAATTTTAGCCCCGGCCATCGACGATGAGGAAGATATGTTTTTGTTGCTGAATCCAAAAACTATACTCCCATTGCCCTGGCATCAAAATTTTATTTCAACTCCTGAATCTAGTCATCAGTCCATAGACAAATCTTCCGCTACAATAATAAACAATATCCAACCAAAAGAAATAGTTATGCCTGTCAAGATTGATACTGCCACACTTGTCCCTCAAGCCGAAACTCACTCTCTCGTGACACAGCCAGAGAATGAGAAAACCCTGATAGAAATTTGCAAAAATCTCATCCAGGAAATTCAAGAGATATTCCATTCAAGTGACAAAATTAGCAGCGATTTTATTGAACCATCAATTAGGCCGATTAACGAAAAATGCATCCCGGTGCTGTCGGTAAATCTACCCTCAAAAATCACCTATCCCCATGCATGTTTGATTTGCAAAATCACCACACTCAAAAATGTCTTATCATATAACAGAGCCACTGTAAATTCAGATAGGCATTCTTATCAATCCTTCACCCTATTGCAATCCGGTTGTTATATAAATAATTCATTTGAACCCCCCTGAAAGTGATGAGAACTTTTTATCCTTAAAATTGGGCAATGAGCCTATTCCCCATTTGCCCCTCTTCTCCGCGACTTACTCGTTAAATGTAAATAAATATGGCAACTGCCCTAAAAGTCTTTTTAATAATTATGATTCAGAGCCCTTAGATGACTCTCCTGCCCCTAACTGCAAATATTTCTACCCATTAGCGGGTTACCTTTTAACAATTACTTGTCATTTTGTTGATAGGGTACATTTCTCTATGATGGCCCTAGATAGATTACCTTATAAGCACAAAGTGCGTTTCAAATGAACTTTGAAACCCAGGTGCATCTACTTGAAACCGCTATTTCTATCTATTTACCCTAACTTTTCCATTTTAATTAATTTTATGATATTTTTTTAGTCTTTTAAAAAAATTCCAGGTTATAATTTTAATTTTTATATTTGCAGTTAATTATAAATTAAAAATATTTTAAAGTGATAATTCATCATTTATCTTATTATTAAAAAAAAATTGTTTACTGAATCAAAAAAATTGTCATTGATTTCCAGCAAACAGATACAAAACCAATTTTTGACCTACTTAAATGGCTATTTTTGAATGAAATTAAAAAAAAAATTTTATTTAAATATAGTAATAGTGACCTTAACATTGATAGTAAAATTTTTTAAATAAAATTCAAATATATTTTTCAATGAATTTAAAAATAAAAAAAAAAATCCATTCATAATTCTCATTTAATAGAAAAATTTCTATCTACATAAAGATTTATTAAATCTATTCTATCATAATTATATTTTTTTAAACCCTTCTAATCAATTATCTTAAACATGAATATATATATTACAAAAAAATTTTAAATAAATAAATAACTTATAATAATTCTAATTGTTATATGACTATGTTTAATTAAACACTCATGGTGAATCATTCACAACATTCAAATTAAAAGTAAACCATAAAAATTTTAATCTTAATTAATATAATATAATATAATATATTCGAAATATATATTTATACCAAAAAAAAAAAAAATTTATTGAAATATCTTAAATGAGCTACCGAAACTTTTCTTATAATGTACTATATTTTATTTCTGAATGATTTTGGAGCAAGTATAATAAAAGAAGTAACTGTAATGAGAACGAAGTGTTGCCCTACCCAAGGAGATAGAACCGAAAGTCACCGTGTAGTAGTTTTTAGAGGAATCAGAACCCCAAATAAACAAATAAACATAGGTGAAGACCTTTATACTTATTATTATTAAAAAAAATAAATCTTAATAGCGGAGGCTTAACTCAAAACATATATTAGGTTTGTGTCGTTATAGAAACGCACAACCAACCCCACTTATAAATAAATACGGTGGCAACCATAAGACCACTAGGTTCGTGTAGTTATGGAAAACTCACAACCAACCTCACTTATAAATACGGGTGGCGCCCCTAAGTCCACTCTCTGTTCCCTAAAAACACTGCATACCCCACCTAGGTATTCTAAATCCCCGGTGAGCTAATACGACCATGTCTCGTATGCCACTGCACTCTTTATATTTTACCCCCTTTGAATTTAGTGATGATTTATTTGTTGCCAGAGAACTGAATTCCTCAGCTCAGTTAAGCACTAGTAGATAGTTTGATTATTTTATTATTTTAACCAATATGTATTTTAATTTGAACAAACAAAATGTGAAACTATGAGTGTAAACCCATTAAATAAACAATTATTTTTTTGTAATGTAATACAGATAGGCCGAAAAATGTCCTATTGTTCCACGGACCATTTTTCAGCTTATGGGAGGGGATGTAATGTATGTAAGCATTACATGCTAATAAGGATTAATTAAAAGGTTATTAATTATTATAAATGAATGGTAGAAATTTTATATAAATATATTCTTTAGTCAACTCCAAAATATTCTAATTATTATCAAATTTTATAATTATTTTATTTATTTATATTGTACATTGCATTTTTCTATTATAAATTTAATTCAGAACATTAGAAGTCGATCAAGGTCATTTCCCCCACTCCGCAACTCAAAGGAGGAGGGAGGAGCGTTTGCGCACCCCTCGGAGTGAATCCAAGCGACGCCTCAGACGCAACTCAACCCTTTAGCATTCAACATCTCGTTTAAAGTGTGCACCTAAAAATAAATAATCACGTATTAATTTTATTGAAAACCTAAAAAATAAAACTACAAATCAAATTACTCAACTAAGAAATACCTGGCCGCATCGTCGTGATACCTGGCGTCTCCACACACGACCACGGCAATCATCTTCTGACTCCAGGGTACAGACCCCAGTGTCTAAACAAATCTTCTTTCGACGGTACCAACAAGATAAGTGCCAACCCTTTTATCCCCCATCGCGACCCATTTGTGAAGTGATATTCTTTTAATTAAATAATTTTCATCAAAAAAGCGCTTAACTTTAACTTTAAATTACTTTTTCTTACTTAAAAATCGAGCTCGTATAAATAACTTTCAATATAATTTTAAGATTAATTATAATATTTCAATTAAATAATTCTATTACATAATCTCTTAATTACTCTAATTAATTAATTAATTCAATTAACAAAGCGAAGCAGATAAAAAAATACTCTACCACAACAACAAAAAAATATATTTGAATACATGTAAACAAACAATTACCTTTTTCTCATTAAACTTCCTAATTTTTAAACTCATCTCGTTTTATTTATTTCATTCCCAAATGAATATCTCTAAGAATGTTATAAGGTTGTGTGAATAATTAAATACACACACACACCCCCAACCAATATAACATAATATGGTGGAGGATGCTGGCGGATTGAGGGTGATTTCCAAAAGGGAAATCACACACCTTTTCAAGGCCAGCAATTGCTGAATTCATTATAAAAAAAAAAAAAAAATCTAAATTAAATCCTTTATCATTTCGATTAAAACTTAAATATCTTATATCATACAAAAAAAATTTTTTATAATAAATAAACCGGAGAGATATTCAATTGCAAAATGTTGCAAAATTTAATTACAGTCAAAATTAAATATTTTTGATTAAATTTTTCAAAAGCCAAACTTTAAAATTGTCTAAAATTGAAGACTAAATAAAATATTTAAAATTTTTTTAAATTAAAATCAAAAAGCCAAATAAATTTATTAAATCCATTTGCGGAAATCAAAAGGCAAGCAAATAAATAAATTTTATCGAAATTATTTTAAAAATATAAATTAATTAAATAAATCAAAACAACAAATCGCTGTCAATCTGACAATCTTACTTGTCATTCAAACCGTTTCATTTTTTACTTTTCTAATTGATATTATCATCTCTTTTAATATCATCTCTCCATAATGGAAAATCTTTTAGAAACTCCTGTTATTAAAAATGTAGAGGA
>JAKCPI010029734.1:0-10950 GCA_023213315.1 Euborellia annulipes | reverse complement strand
ATTCCTATTTTTGTCGTCACGGCTTGTCACGTCATGGCCTTTGTCGTCACGGCTTGTAACGCGACATGCTGATAGAAGAGCGAAAAAATTTGAGGCCATCAAATAAAAGTTTCACTTTAAAAAAAAAAATGTCTCCCAAAAAATTTTTTTTTTTTTTTTTCGAAAATCAAAAAAAGGGCTTCTATAAGTTGTAGATATTTTAAATAGCTTTAATTTAAAAAAAGATTCGAAATGAGGTCGATAGCTTCAAAATTGTGGTCGCCACCTCTCAAAATCAGCATCTCGAAACTCGCATCTTAGGGGGGGGGGAGAAAAAAGTAATTAATATATTTCTTTTAATATACAAAATAACGACTTTGAACAGTAAGGAAGATACACGCCCCAGAGGGAGAGAGAGAGAGAGAGATTGATTGATTGCGCCAATTGATTAAACTCAGAAGGCAAATAATCTATCTCTCTGACCTTTTGCCTCTTTAAAGGTGAATTATCCAAATCTATAATCGTTTTTTTTTTAAGAAGAAAAATTGATGTGACCATCAAATCTCAATCATTAGCGCATGTATCAGTTTAATTACTCTAGTCAAAAATGCATTTAATTTTAATATTCCCGATGAGTTTTTTAAAGTTTTTTTTTTTTAAATTTGATATGAACGGTTTTGCATATCGAAGAAAAGGGCATTTTGTTTAACACTGCTTGGACGGAGAACTCACTAACACAAGATCCTTTGCGTGGGAAGCTCCGGTTTATCCTAAGGCTCTATTCACACTCAAATCTCCGAGCAACTAGGATATTGGGTAGCGAAGCGACTCGACATGTGTAATCCAATGGCGCCATTCACACGGGGAAACTCCAGTCGCCGATACTCGCCGAGTATCGGCGACTGCGCGACTCAGTTGCCAAGAGACTGGACGTGCAGGTCTCCAAGCTACTCAGTCGCCTGGTTTCCTCGATACTTTCCAAAAAAAATGCGCGAAAAAGAAACAAATCTGAAGCTAGTGGAGGAAATTGAACAATTTTGATTGAGTGGGAAGAGAGGGTAAATGTTTTACATAAAAAAAAATTTTAGAATTTTAAAATTTTAATGTTTAGCAAAAATAAAGATAAAAAAATTGAGAAATAACCCAAAATATTTATTTGTTTAAAATTATTTATTAATTGTAAACAAATAATCGAGTGTTTTATTTTATTTATTTATTTTTTTTTTTATAGCAAAGTTTTTTTTTTTTTTTTTAATTTAAGGTCTTGGAGGCCATATTTATTCAAATTGAAAAAAGCAAGTTAACCAAATACAAACTATACAAAATTTTATTAACAATACCAGAGTAATTATTAAGAATAACTTTTTGTCCCTTCAAATGTTGATGTTTAAAATTTGGAGGGAACTGAGTAGGTTGATAGGATACTCGCGATTTAAGTAGCGGCCGTGTGAATATGACAGGCAACTACAGTCTCGAAGCTACCAGTCTCGAGTCTACTAGTCGACAAGTATCCGAGATTTGAGTATCCCCGTGTGAATAGAGCCTAAAGGTCCAATTCCTTTGCAACGACTGAAACGGCTAGAGACGCGCGATAGTAGTCGCTAATGACTAGAGTCGTACTGTCGCGCGCCCGCCATTTTCCCTCGGTCCTCCTCGAATCTTTTAAGTCTATTTCAGGCTTGATAAATAAATAAAAAGTAAAAAAATGGATGATTCTAAATTAGTAGAGCATATTTGGTAACACCCATGATTATTTAATCAAAAAAACACTCAATATAAAAATGCAAATAGATACCAAATTTTCTTTAATTAGTAAAATATAATTTTATATAATAATAATAATAGAAATATTTTTTTACTTAAAATTTAGTAAAAATATACATTAAATTAACTAGAATTAGATTTATGTAGTTTATTTTGAAATAAATTTACTGGGACAGAATAAAGTAATATTCAAGTAAAAACATCTTTTTTAAAGAGATGTTTTTATGGCGGGTGGTTAAAATTGCTTTCTTTTTTGTTTTTATTTATTTATTTATTTAAAGTCGGTATCTATGGCCATTTAGACTCCGTTCCTATTTATTTAAAATGATTGGTAATATTTTTACTTTCTCTTACCTATGTATATATGTAATATATATATAGAGAGAAAGTATTGGTTTCATGTCAAAAATTCGATGTCGAGATTTTGATGGATCTTCACGTTTTGAGGTCCCCTGAATCCAAAAAAGTGGTTTTCGCGACATGGTCTGTCTGTGGGTGGGTGGGTGTGTGGGTGGGTGGGTGGGTGGGTGGGTGTGTCTGTGTTCACTTTTAAGCATGAAGGAATTGAGCTATGAGGCTGAAATTTTATATATAAGTTAAACACCCCCGGGACCGGAAAAATAAGCTTTTAATCAAAATCGGCAAAAGAGTACTAGTACTTTACTGATGTACTTTTTCAGTTTTTTTCGATTTTCTCAAAATTCGCTCTAACGATTTTGATTAAAATTCAAAAATCAATTATTTTTTAGATGCTCTTTCAAATGTATATTCTCGTTTTGCCCTCAAAATTGTTTGAAGCACACTTTACTCTTGCACTCCATAGAAAAGATAGAAATGGTTGCCATGGTAACAAAATATAAATATTTTCCCATACTTATAAATTTTACATCTGAATTCAAATATTCCCTACTGCCGGGAACTAAATACATGTCGACACAAAAAATCTGGTGTGACAAGCACAGTACACAACTTTCGATTACCGAAGGTAAGAGAAAGTTGTGTGCTGTGCGACAGTCACACCAGATTTTTAAAAGATAAAATACTATTAACCCCCAATTCGGACTCGGTTAGAACCCTAGTCAGTAAACGCAAGCCCGGTCCCTGTGTGATCGCACTTTTATAGGAATTCAACCTTGCGTCTCGAGACGCACTGCTTTGATCGCGCTTCTGCAGCCGAGTGACTCTAGCCGTCTCAGTCGTTGCAAAGGAATTGCACCTTAGTAGGACGCAAACCCCTGACTCCTAGCAGAAGAGGCAGGAACTCTACCATTGTGCTAGGGCCCAGGGGCTTTTTTTTATTTTTATTTAAGGTCTTTTTCGGCATCTCTGGACATTTAGACTCCGTCGCTATTTAATTAAATTGATTGGGAGGAAGCCAATTCAATTTAAATAAATTTTTGTCGCATTTCATGGGACGGGATGCAATTTTCGGTGGGAGCGGGTGATTGGAAGATTCAATTTACAGGAAGCCTTCTCTGGGGGGATGAAAATTTTTTAAATAATATCTTCAAACACCAGCACCGTTAAGGTGATTTATGACTTGAATTGAGAGTTTAAAATATTGTAAAAATATATTTTAGACTAAAAATCTTAATTTCTTTAGAATTAATGAAGATTCTGGAACGGAGGTTTCTTCAAATTTAAAACTTGAACACAGCCGCAGTGGCACCGTCTCTACTGTTTGCCGGTAGGTTTATATTGAAATAAAATTTTAAAAAACTTTTTCTCAATTTTTTATTAATAATAAAACTATTAAGAAAAAATTGAGAAAAAGTTTTTTAAAATTTTATTTCAATATAAACCTACCGGCAAACAGTAGAGACGGTGCCACTGCGGCTGTGTTCAAGTTTCTTTTAGAATACTACACTGTAAAAAAAAAATATGAATTTTCAATCATTTTTCATATACTTCGGTGATTTAATAGTAATATACCCAGGATATGAAATAAAATTAATATAAAAGTTTATGAACAAATTACCAACTTTTAAACTTATCTTTTTCTTTGTGTGCCGCCAAATTTTGAAATCGTTAAAAGTGTACCGCGACAAGTTGAGAATCACTGGTCTAAACGTTCTCAAATAACTCGACTACCTCAAGGATTTTTTATTAATATTATTTTATAATTATTTTAAGGAAACTTGAAATTATTCACAAATCTAAATTTATTAAATTCTGGTTTGAAATTCGCGCTCTAAACTATTTAAATATTTATGAAGTCATACTAATCAAATAATTTTTATAAAGTAATTTTTATAAAGTAATTTACCAAAATAATTAATTTTAAAATATAAAAAAAATTTGTTAGGTTGGCAACAAATTCAACTTTATCATATATATTCATAAACAGTTTATGTAACAGTCTTCCTATACTTGTATAGGAAGTTTTCTTGAAAATTTTTAACAGTGTAGTTTAGTTTTTAAAACTTTTTCAATTTGTTCTCCGGAGGGGGGGGGGGGCGATCGCCCCCTCCGCCCCCCCCCTCCCTTTTAATCCGCCCCTGGGCTATTAAGCATTAATTACCATCCCATATAAGGAAAGTTTTGTCAAATTAGCTACTTAATAAAGGCATCATTTATAACAGGTGTGCCGGATAACACCAGATTTTTTTTTCTTTTAACCGATTAAGAATATATATTTCAAAAAAAATCTAAAAAATAATTGATTTATGAAGTTTTTTGAAGATCCTTAAGGCGGCTACAAACGTCACTACACACTTGACAAGTTTGCATGTGCAAACTTTTTGTACCAGCATGCACAAATTCCCTTCGGCACGAGCATGCTTGTGCAAGAAATAGCTTATGCCGAAAATTAACCTAAAAATGTCAAACTCGGAAGATTATTTATTCGAAGATAACAAGAAATGGCTCCCTTGATTTAATCAGAGACACAATAAATATTAATATTTAAATTTAAATTAATGAATTAATATATATTAAATAAATATTAAATGTCAAGATGTCTGTAAAATGGCTGAGAGTTTTGCTTGTGCATGATTAAATTCAATCAAGCATCAAGCGGCTTGCACAATTAAAATGCTTGCCCAACTTCTCCTACAGACGCTACTACAGTTTGCTTGTACAAAAGGATTGAAAGTGCTGCTTGTCAAGTTTGCAGTTATGTGTGTAGCCACCTTTACAAACGGAACACATTTTTATTTAAATATCAATTTACAATAAAATATGATCTTTTAATATTAAATAAATCAAAAAATAGATTTTATTTTACTTACCATCATCATTCATCGTTATTGATTTCAATTTTCAAACTTTTCTCGCCATAAATCTGAAACAAAAATAAAAAAAAAGAAGGCTCAATAAACAGAGAATTTTATTAGATGAAAGCTTTATAGAAAAGAGAGAGAGATTATTTTATTTTTTATAAAATAAGCTACAATATGTCTGTGTGAAACTAAAAAAAAAATTAAATTATTTTAAGTATGTGTGTTATGTCAACGAATAGAAAGTAAGCGTTTAATGCCCAATCGCACCGCACAATTAAAGTATAACTTAAAATAAAGTATCAGCAACATGGCAACGTTGTAAATTTTAGTGATATTCTGCTGATTTATTTGTGATTTAATATTATAAGACTTAAACGATACTGTTATTTATTAATAAATATATATTGGGGGTCCTGGCATCTTTATTCACGCCATTTGGGTCTTGAAACATGATTTTATTTTCAATCAGAGAACGTGTTATCTTAGCAACGAGCGTGGTTAGCAACGGATGACAATGAAAGTTTGTTAAATTTCATACTTAACCCCCAAATATTTAAGCCCTCGATTTCGGGGGCTTAGCAATGACTTAAGCTAAAAAACAATATTGATAATATAATATTAATTAACTAATAATAATACATTTTTTGGATTCGATTTCGATTTTTCTTATAAAAAACATGAACAATATGAACTATATTTTCGAGGATGATCTATATTATATTAGAGGAGGGTCTGTCGGTCCATCCGTCTGTCACGCTCTGACCAACTTCCCGTTGGAATTTTGAAACGAAATTTTCCAGTCTTATATTAGTAGAGCTGTGTTTTTCAATCTTTTTGAATTTACAGGTTGAAAAATTCTGGCGATTCTCTTGGTTCATGACCGACAAAAAGATTGTAAATCAAAAGACTATGTAAGTTATATGATTTTCTCTATTTTGGTACCTATTTCCCTTCTCCATGAAATTATGTTTTTATTATCGTGTAGAACTTTGCCTTTTTTCTTTTGCCGCCTACCCTCCGTGTAGGGCTTCGCCACCCCTAGGGGTCCCGACCCACAGATTGAAAAACACTGTTATAGAGTGACAGATCGTTATTAATATTTATATATAGTAGCCTATATATAAAATTGCTATTAATTAATCAAAAATCATGAAAATTAATATTTTGTTTCTGATTTTCTCATTTTTCTGAAATTAATATTTATAAACAATATGTATTTAATTTAGTTTATGATTATTAAAAAGAAAAAATTATTAAATTAAAAATAAATCACCAGAATATCACTAAAATTTACAACGTTGCCAGGTTGTTGATACTTAATTTTAAGTCATACTTAAATTGTGCGGTGCGATTGGGCATAAAAGCCATTTTGAATAATAAATGGATGAGACAGTGATGCCAATTTGATAGAAGAAAAAACACCAAATTCAAGATGTAGAAAATGCGAAAAAACTAAATAATAATATAAAAAATGTTTTATTATTATTGTAAATTCCGGAGATTTTTAATTATCTTATTTATGTAAATCTATTAGTTTTCGTATAAGTACACAGTAAAAAAAATTTCTTTAATATTAATATATTGAAAGAGTTGGGCATTTTTAGTAAAATATATTTGTATTAAAGATATTTTATTTATAATAAATATACGTCGACATATTATTAATAGTGACAAAATTTTAAAGTATTTAATATAAGCAAAAAATTTATTTGAGTAATTTATTCTATTTTATTAAATGTCACTTAAAATAAAACATACATTTTGTTTGCTTTAAATAAAAGCTTCGGTTTAATCCAAAACAATATTTTTTGATAGTAAATTTACTAAAATTTCTCGCAAGTATCAATATATTAATAGTTAAGATATCAAATTTATTTAAAAGTGACAAGTGCGCCCCTAACAGAGAAAAGTGAAATTAAAACAAAAAACCTCCCTTCCAGCTCTCTTTCTCTACTAGTTTGAAGCAGTCGGAAAGCAGTTACTTCCAGCGCAGCCATTTTGTACATGATCCAAGCGCTTTCATCAATATATTATTATTTTATATCTCAACTGCATTTCGCTTGTTTATAATAGGCACAATCTCATCAAACAATAGGATGGAATTAGATGATCTTCTAGAAGATTGGGGACTATCAAATATTAGTGAAACCTTAAATGGTAAGTAAAAATTCATATCAACTCAATATTGTTGTATTAGCGGCATTAATTATTAGCTATCTATATAGCGGTGACTTTTTTTAAATTTCTTATCTAATTTTGAATTTATTTTCTTCTTGAAGCAATCGGAAACATGGTCGGAAAGCAGTTATTTCCAGCGCAGCCATTTTTACATGATCTAAACGCTTTCATCAATATATTATTATTTTATACCTCAACTGTGCATTTCGCTTATTTATAATAGGCACAATCTCATCAAACAATAGGATGGAATTAGATGATCTTCTAGAAGATTGGGGACTATCAAATATTAGCGAAACCTTAAATGGTAAGTAAAAATTCATATCAACTCAATATTGTTGTATTAGCGGCATTAATTATTAGCTATCTATATAGCGGTGACTTTTTCTAAATTTCTTATCTAATTTTGAATTTATTTTCTTCAGAAAATGGGATTACAAGCCTAAGCATTCTTTATGCTCTTTTAAACAGTGAAAAAGAACTCTAAACGATATTCCCAAAAGTGGGGTTAAGGTTGATTCTTCGAAAGAAGTATTATAAATACGGTATGTATGTTTTCCATTCTTCAATATTTTTACTTTTTTTTGATAAGCTAACATATTCAATTATCTATCTGAGATATATATATGTCCTCATGAAAAGGTACCAAATCTTCACAGGGGTCCTAATAGAGTTTTTATGCTTTCTGTACGGAACACATCCTGCTCAGCAAGTCGGCATTTTTAGAATGTTTGTATCATTTTTTGTTTGGAAGATATGAATTTTTAAACCTAGTTTTGAGAAAAATGAGTTTAAAGTCTTGTTTTTTCATATTTTTTAAATAAAATAAATATATTCTGATGGATCGAATATTTCATCATATAAGATGAAGAACTAGAGCAGTGGTTCCCAACCTTTTTTGACCCATCGCCCCCCCCCCCCTTTACATTTTCATTGTATACCTAATTTTAATTTGAAGTAAAGTGTAAATAATAAAGCTGTTTTATTATTTTAAACAATTTTATTACCGTAGGCCTATATATAGGGCCGCAGACAGACTTGACAGGCCCCGGAGCTACTTAGTAATACTTAGTAATACCCCCCCCCAAAAAAAAAAAAAAAAAAAGTTTTTTTTTAGTATATAAAAGGCTATTGTGGCCTTCATGCCAACAATTTTTTACACAGTTTTTGACACAACTTTTGAAATAGTTATTTATAGCTTACAATATTTATTTAAATAAAGTTATATAAAATTTTTTCAAAATTTCCTAAACAAAGAGTTACAAAGTTTTAATTTATCAAGGCCAGATCTGGACAGAGGATTTCCGGGGGAATCTGGGGGTATGGAAAATTTTTTTGAAAATTAGCCACTGAAATCTGCATTTTTAGCTATCCTGAGTCGTGAAAAAGACTAAACTTGATTTGAGCTTAAAGGGCCCGGGTCCTGAAGAAAAAAATTTCAAGAAAATGATTTTTTTAATTGAAATTTTAAGATTCGAGCTTAAAGAGCCCGAAGGCTCCCATGAAAAAAATTTCAAAAAAATGATTTTTTTTAATTGAAATTTAGAATTTGAGTTAAAAGTGACGTTTCAATTCTAGATTGGAATTATTTTCAGACTATTTTATTTTTATGATAATATTTTGTCTTCTTCTATCCTGACCATCCTGTAAATAGGAGATTTTTCTCTTTGATTTTTATTTTTTTAAATTTTAGTAAATAATTTTTCTCCCTTTGAATACTCATCGCCCCCCAATCGCCCCCCGCTTATTTATCGCCCCCCTGAAAACCCAAATCGCCCCCTTGGGGACGATCGCCCCCAGGTTGGGAACCACTGAACTAGAGAATCGAAATCAATAAAAAAAAAATAGGTGTTGGCTGTGTCTTCTACACAGCCGGTGGCTTTTTAACGTGACAACGTCTATTGCTTGACTACAAAAAAAATTTTGCACTCTTACCTATATTGAAATATAAAGAGACAAAGTATTGTTTTTTTTTTTTTTTTTTTTACTAGTAGTTTGTTTTCATAAATAAACATGTTCAAACATTTTCATTGAAACAATATATGACAGGTGTGGCCAAACTTTTATCCATTAAGGGCGACATATGCTTAAAAAATGAGGTTTTTCGAGAAAAAAACTAATTTTGGAGTTAATCACTCGGGATTTTTTTATTTATTCTATTAGAGGATTTTTTTCTGCACCAAATGACATCTCATTTAGTCTGATCGGATTAGTCGTTCGGAATCTACAGGGGTTTAAATTTTCGAAAAACGAAATCCCGCCGAGTGCTCTCATGCGGTAAAATGACGTCATATCAAAAAAAAAGAAAAAATTACCTCTGGGCATTGGACCACTCTTTCTAAAACTATATTTAGATTCAATGTAGCTTTTATGGTCAAGTAGCTAGGCGTTGCACAAATAGGGCTATTTTTCGATATTTTTTTGCCTAAAAAATGAGGTTTTTCGAGAAAAAAACTAATTTTGGAGTTAATCACTCGGGATTTTTTTATTTATTCTATTAGAGGTTATCTTTCTGCACCAAATGACATCTCATTTAGTCAGATCTGATTAGCCGTTCGGAATCTACAGGGGTTTAAATTTTCGAAAAACGAAATCCCGCCGAGTGCTCTCATGCGGTAAAATGACGTCATATCAAAAAAAAGAAAAAAACACCCCGGGGTATTGAACCACTCTTTCTAAAACTATATTTAGATTTAATGTAGCTTTTATGGTGAAGTCGCTATGCGTTGCACAAGTAGGGCTATTTTTCGATATTTTTTTGCCTAAAAAATGAGGTTTTTCGAGAAAAAAACTAATTTTGGAGTTAATCACTCGGGATTTTTTTATTTATTCTATTAGACGTTATCTTTCTGCACCAAATGACATCTCATTTAGTCTGATCTGATTAGCCGTTCGGAATCTACAGGGGTTTAAAATTTCGAAAAACGTAATCCCGCCGAGTGCTCTCATGCGGTAAAATGACGTCATATCAAAAAAATGAAAAAATTACCTCTGGGCATTGGACCACTCTTTCTAAAACTATATTTAGATTTAATGTAGCTTTTATGGTCAAGTAGCTAGGCGTTACATAAATAGGGCTATTTTTCGATATTTTTTTGCCTAAAAAATGAGGTTTTTCGAGAAAAAAACTAATTTTCGAGTTAATTACTCGGGATTTTTTTATTTATTCTATTAGAGGTTATCTTTCTGCACCAAATGACATCTCATTTAGTCTGATCTGATTAGCCGTTCAGAATCTACAGGGGTTTAAAATTTCGAAAAACGTAATCCCGCCGAGTGCTCTCATGCGGTAAAATGACGTCATATCAAAAAAATGAAAAAATTACCTCTGGGCATTGGACCACTCTTTCTAAAACTATATTTAGATTCAATGTAGCTTTTATGGTCAAGTAGCTAGGCGTTACATAAATAGGGCTATTTTTCGATATTTTTTTGCCTAAAAAATGAGGTTTTTCGAGAAAAAAACTAATTTTCGAGTTAATTACTCGGGATTTTTTTATTTATTCTATTAGAGGTTATCTTTCTGCACTAAATGACATCTCATTTAGTCTGATCTGATTAGCCGTTCAGAATCTACAGGGGTTTAAACTTTCAAAATAGAATTTACCGCAGCGCGGTAAAATAAAACGATAGGAAAAAAATAAATGGTGAAATCTTTAGCTGAAAACTCATTCTTTCTAACCGTATATTCCCCATAATTATACCTCTTAAGACAGAGGAGTTATTCGAGCCGATAAACTTTTTCGTGCATGCCCCTCTAACCTGCCTCTATAGACACATGATTTGTAAGACGTTGTCACGTCAAAAA
>JAKCPI010029730.1:0-12928 GCA_023213315.1 Euborellia annulipes | reverse complement strand
TCTGGTGTGACTGGCGCACAGCACACAACTTTCTCTTACCTTCGGTAATCGAAAGTTGTGTTCTGTGCTTGTCACACCAGATTTTTTGTGTCGACATGTATTTAGTTTCCGACAGTATGGTACATTCGATTTTCAAGATGTAAAATTTATAAGTATGGCAAAATGTTTATATTTCGTTACCACGGCAACCATTTCTCCTATCTTTTCTATGGAGTACAAGAGTAAAGTGGTCTTCAGAAGATTTCAATCACAAAATGAGAATATACATTTTAAAGAGTAACTAAAAAATAGTTGATATATGAATTTTAAAAAAAATCGTTGGAGCAAATTTTGAGAAAATCGAAAAAAACTGAAAAAGTGCATCAGTAAAGTACTAGTACTTTTTGGTCGATTTTGTTCAAAAGCTTCGTGTCACGTCCCATGGGGGTGTCTAACTTAAATATAAAATTTCAACCTCCTAGCTCTTTTCGTTCTTGAGATATTTTGTTCACAGACACACAGACAGACAGACACACAGACAGACAGACCATGTCGCGAAAACCACTTTTTTGGATTCAGGGGACCTCAAAACGTGAAGATCCATCAAAATCTCGACATCGAATTTTTGACATGAAACCAATACTTTCTCTCTCTATATATTAACATATATATAGAGGTACGAGAAAGTAAAAAGTACATCAATAAAGAGGTACTATGTGAGTTTAAATAAATGTGCCTTGATTCATATATACCATGTGGATCACGGAAAAAGAGCCAGAAACAGAGAACAAGTCAGTCCGAGAAGTTTGTGTTAACGCGCTGCAGGGGTCATCATAAGATGCAATTTCTGTTATTGCAAAGTTATTATAAAGTGCGTGGTTTTGACTCAGAAACACTCGACTTAAGGTACCTACAAAGAGAAAATTGGGGCGGTGGCAGTGTGAGGTGTTAGCCCATCTTGTTGTACCCTAGGTCACGTGTTGAAGGATGCAATAAGAGTAGAAATAACATCTGATGAATCCTTGAGGGAGCGCCTTCATAAAAACTTCCCGGACCTACTTGCTTCGTACTATGTAAAAAAAAATAGACGCCACATGCACGATGTAATTTTTAGAAAATGTAAATAAAATAGTTGTAGTACAGTGCAATTAGATCTAAACCCCAACATTGAAAAAAGTTTCCCTCCAACACCAAATTGTTCTATTCCCTCCCCGTAGTATGTAATAAAAAGTTACACTATTTTGAGCTTCGTATTATTGCGGGAGGGTGGGCGGGAAGTGATGAAATTCGCAAATATCTCGAAAGCTATGCGGTTTACTGATTCTATACAAAAATAATCGAAATTAAATTACAAACGAAAAGAGAGTGTACTCTACTGTAGAGCATAATCTCGCTAAAGTGAACGGTTCGGGAGATATAGAAGGGTAAAATTTGCTCTATTACTTTCTTTTACCTATATATTTTTTATAGAGAATTAGATTCATTTTCAGATTTGTCAAAAAATTCGTTGTCGGGATTTTGAGGTCCTCTGAATAAAAAAAAAGTGGATTTCGCAAAATTGTCTGTCTATATGTCTGTGTGTATGAAAACAAAGTAACTGAAGAACGAAAAGAGCCAGGAGATTGACACTATTAGCGTATTTATTTACTTTCTTTATTATTTAAGATCTTTTTCGATAAATTGACATGAAAGTATTTAATTTAACGATTGTCACTAATAGTGTGTTGTTGACATTGAATGTTTTTAAATGACATTTTGATTTTGTACTCTACTGTGTTTTAGGGGTCTGGTGACACAACATCTAAACCTAACATTCCGTGGAATGGTCAAGTTTCCTGGCCACCAAGGTCGCCGGACCTTATTTTTGACTGAGGGGATGGTTGAAAGGCGAAGTCTACAAATCAAAGGTCAACAGTGATCGTTCGTTAGGCATAGTGTAGCCCTCTGGACACATGTTATATGGAAATTTTTATTGCAATTCGTCTATACTATCATCCCCTAAAATATTTACTATTCCTCCTGAAACACTCTGTATACAGTATGCATAATCACTCTTCAAGTTTATAGAAATAATAGTTTTGAGATTATTGGAAAAAAAAAATGATAAATTTATCTCATATTTCATCTACGAATAAATAATTTTTTTTTCTCTCTTTAAATATTAAGATTCCCATCATTTATTATCTTAAAGAGTTATTTGAGAATACGTGGCCTTGCTATTTCTGGAGGAGATATGATGAGATTGAATCAAGACATGCTGAGTGGGCGATGGTCTGTCTCTCGATCTCACCCATTCAAATGTCTTCTTTCACTAAACATGAAAAAAGTGAAATAATCAAGCAATCTCATTAGAGATGTATTTATAAGACAACTAGTTGGAATATAATTAAACAAAACAAGAGAAGCAAAATAATCGAAGGAAAATCTGTTATTGCCACATCAGAGAAATAAAATTTTTTTTCTGCCGCTTGAGCTTATGAAGTCAATTTAGATAGGTAAAAAGGGCGACTACACTCGTAACTGCCAACTTGACAAGCATGCATGTTCAATCTTTTTGAACAGAGAGTGCCACAATTAAGTCCCCACCTGATAGTTAGAGCCTTAATTATACAGGTATTATTTCTCTATACACGATATACTATACCATATACTTAAGGCTCTAGCTATCAGATGGACACTAAATTGTGGCTCTTACTGTACCAGCATGCACAAATTCCCTTGGGCACCACACGGCACAAACATGCTTGTGCAAGAAACAGCTTATGCCGAATATTAACCTAAAAATGTCAAACTAGAAAGGTTATTCTAAGTTATATTCGAAGATAACAAGAAATACTCACTTGCTTTAAGCAGAGACACAATAAATATTAATATTTAAATGAATGAATTGAATGAATTAATAAAATCCTTGGGGGGGGGGGGGGCATATATTAAATAAATATCAAATGTCAAGACGTCTATCAAATGGCAGAGAGTTTTGCTCGCGCAAATATGCTTGAGCATGATTAAAATTGAATCGAGCATCAAGCGGCTTGCACAATTTAAATGCTTGCACAAAATTCTTCTATAGGCGTTACAGTTTGCTTGTACAAAAAGATTGCACCTGCATGCTTGTCAAGTTTGCAGTTACGTGGACAGCCGCCTTTACAGTTTTGTCTGATTTGTTTCACAAATTCATTTGTTTATATTTACCCTTTTTTAATGACACCTGTATGATTTTGTTTTGATTTTTTATCAAAATTAACGAATATTTTCTATTTCTTCTGTGATTATTTCAAAAACTATTCAGTTTTCGAAAAAATGTCAAAGAATAAAAACTTTTTAAAATAGAGTATTTTATCATAATATAACAAAAAAATTGAAAATTTCAAAATTTTGGAAAAAACTTTTTAAGTAAAGTACTACTTCCAAGTGACGTATTTACTCCAAAAGTTGATAGAAATCTACAATTTTAGTGTAAGGAGCATATACCAAATTTCATCGATCTAGCTGCTTTGGTTTTTAAGCAATCGTGTTCACACACACACACACACACACACACACACACACACACACACAGACAGACATAATGCCAAAAATGGTTTTTTTGGACTCAGGGAGGTCTAAAACGTGGAGAAACATCAAAATCTCGAAGTCGAATTTTTTTACGATTACATAACTTTCTCTATACGAGAAAGTAAAAATCTGGTGTGACTGGCGCACAGCACACAACTTTCTCTTACCTTCGGTAATCGAAAGGTGTGTTCTGTGCTTGTCACACCAGATTTTTTGTGTCGAAATATATTTAGTTTCCGCCAATATATTAGAAATTTAAGATGTTAAAATTATAAACATGGGAAAATATTTATATTTTGTTACCATGGCAACCATTTCTCCTATCTTTCCTATGAAGCACAAGAGTAAAGTGTGCTTCAAACAATTTTGAGGGCAAAACGAGAATATACATTTGAAAGAGCATCTAAAAAATAATTGATTTTTGAATTTTAATCAAAATCGTTAGAGCGAATTTTGAGAAAATCGAAAAAAACTGAAAAAGTACATCAGTAAAGTACTAGTACTCTTTGGCCGATTTTGATTAAAAGCTTATTTTTCCGGTCCCGGGAGGTATTTAACTTAAATATAAAATTTCAACCTCCTAGCTCAATTCCTTCATGCTTAAAATTGAACACACACACACACACACACACACACACAGACAGACCATGTCGTGAAAACCACTTTTTACTTTCTCTTACCTATGTATATATGTAATATATATAGAGAGAGAAAGTATTGGATTCATGTCAAAAATTCGATGTCGAGATTTTGATGGATCTTCACGTTTTGAGGTCCCCTGAATCCAAAAAAGTGGTTTTCGCGACATGGTCTGTCTGTGTGTGTGTGTGTGTGTGTGTGTGTGTGTGTGTGTGTGTGTGTGTGTGTCTGTTCAATTTTAAGCATGAAGGAATTGAGCTACGAGGTTGAAATTTTATATTTAAGTTAAACACCCCCGGGCCGGAAAAATAAGCTTTTAATCAAAATTGGCCAAGAGTACTAGTACTTTACTGATGTACTTTTTCAGTTTTTTTCGATTTTCTCAAAATTCGCTCTAACGATTTTGATTAAAATTCAAAAATCAATTATTTTTTAGATGCTCTTTCAAATGTATATTCTCGTTTTGCCCTCCAAATTGTTTGGAAGCACACTTTACTCTTGTTACTTCATAGAGAAGATAGGAGAAGAAATGGTTGCCATGGTAACAAAATATAAATATTTTCCCATACTTATAAATTTTACATCTGAATTCATATGTTTCGTACTGTCGGGAACTAAATATATGTCGACACAAAAAATCTGATGTGACAAGCACAGAACACAACTTTCGATTACCGAAGGTAAGAGGTTGTATGCTGTACTCCAGTCTGAGTTTTGTTCAGGGGACCTCAAAACGTGAAGATCCATCAAAATCTCGACATCGAATTTTTGACATGAATCCAATACTTTCTCTCTCTATATATTAACATATATATAGAGGTAAGAGAAAGTAAAAAGAGGAAAATTTTGTATAAACAAAAACCTGTTTTATAATATTTGATTTCACCCTCATAAGCTCTACCTCCGGCAATATTAAATAACAATTAAAAAGAAATAAATCAAGAAAAGTCAATATGTCATCATTATTTGATTTATATTTATGTAGGCCGAACAGGCGCAATTCGGGAAGGGTAACCAGCCAGCCAGCCTCTGGTCATATAAGAGGTTAGGTAGCAATTAATCATTTACCTTCCTCTAATGAATGAATAAATTATTACTTGGATGCACACAGATCGGAAAAGAGCGAGAGCGAGGCCATCCGTTTATCCAGTGGGCCCGTAATCCCGTAATCGAAATCCTCAACAAGTGTATTATTATTAATAGTAACGGAAAAGGCTCTTGAGAAAGGAAAGATGAGAGGGGGGGTAAAAAGGGCAGATCTAGCCATTCATCAGAATTATAATGCACGCTATTTGGATATTTGAATCGATTCCCATTCATAAATATCGAAAGTTTATTTATAAATTAAATGCTTTCTATTGATAAAAAAAAAAAAAATCTGTCTATTTTTTTGTGATTTTTCATTTGAAAGATTTTAATTTAATTTACCTATATAAATATGTTAACATATTATAAAGTAATCAAGATCTAATCAAAATCAGATTTTGATGAAAATATACGTTTTAAATTCCAAAAAAAGTGAGTCCCGTAAAATGGTCTGTGTGTAGACAAAAAATTCTAAAGTTGGAAAGAGTTAAATGAAAATACTGTTCAATCATTAGTCGGAAGCCATTGGCACTTGTTTTAAGATGAAGATAGTTCAGAAGACAGTTCCGGGTTGACCGAGCCGAAGCTCGGTCTTTTTTTTTATAAAATTGTAAAAAACTAAAAAAAAAAAAGTAACATCAGTAAAGTACGAGTACTCGAGGGCGCAATTTGATTTGTATAGAAGAAATAGGAAAAAATTTAAAATTTGAAAGAAATTATAACGAGACAATTTGCTCCTCAATGGAAACATCAATAAAAACCCCAAAATAAGAAGTAACAGTCCAGGGAGAGTTTTGATGAATAGCAACATTACTGGGTGGATACTTAGAGGAGACAGTGCCTCATAAGAAAACTTTAATCATGAGACATAAGAGAGTTGCCCAGGAAATGCGTCAGCCTGGAGACAATTAAAAAAATCTGGTGCGACTGGCGCATAGCACACAACTTTCTCTTACCCTTCGGTAAGAGAAAGTTGCACACTGTGCTGTCACACCAGATTTTTTGTGTCGAGATATATTTAGTTTCCGATAGCACCTTAGTTTCAAACTTGCATTTTAAATGTTGACTGCTTCAAATAAACTATGGTTATTTTTCAAAATTTTAATCTCATATTTGGACATTTTATACACAATATAGAATCGTAAATAAATACAAAATTTCATAAGAATTGGAAAAAAAATTTTAAATGCCTAAAAAGTTCTAAAGGGGACCCCCTTTTGAATCTAAATTAACATACAAATCCCTATAGGAAATTAACATTGTTCCTATGCGAAGATAAGGTGGAAAGGGAATTTAAAAAGAGTAGAGAGAGACGATAATGTTTGCAAGTGAGAGAGAAAGGGAGGAGAGAGAGAGAGAGACATATATGTTTTCTTTGAAACAATTAAAGACACAAATAAATTTAAAAAAAAATGGGAATTTAAATAATAATTGATTTTTAATCTAATAAAAGAAAAAGATTTAAATTCCGTTACCATGGCAACCATTTCTACTTTCCTATGAAGAACAAGAGTAAAGTGGTCTTCAGAAGATTTCAACGGCAAAATGAGAATATACATTTTAAAGAGCATCTAAAAAATAATTGATTTTTGAATTTTAAAAAAAATCCTTGGAGGGAATTTTGAGAAAATCGAAAAAAACTGAAAAAGTACATCAGTAAAGTACTAGTACTTTTTGGCCGATTTTGTTCAAAAGCTTATTTTGAGCGTGTGGGAAGGTACCTAAGTTAAATATAAAATTTCAATCCGGTAGCTCAATTCCTTCATGCTAAAAATCTGTCCACACATACAGACACACGCACACACACACACACATACATACACACACACACAGAGACCAATTTGCGGGACCCACTTTTTTTGGACTCAGGGGACCTCAAAACATGTATATCCATCAAAATCTCGACATCGAATTTTTGACATGATCGCAATACTTTCTCTCCTATATATTTCATATATAGGCTAAGAGAAAGTAATTATTATTTTCAATAAAATTAATTTATTTATAATCAGAATAGAATTTAAATAATAGGGTATTTTTCTACTAAATGGTCTTGTTGACATTATTAAATTTTTTTTTTTTTTAAACATTCACACTTTTTTCTCATTCGGACTCACACTCACACACACATTCACACGTCTTTTCGGCATCTGAGGCCATTTAAGACTTTAGACGATACCCGTTGTAATATATATTATCTATTGTGGGTTGAGGCATTTCTATTTAAGCCATCTGGTATCCAAATGGCTTAAATAAAATCATCGGACTGCCTGGGTCCGAACCCCGCGACGTTTGGTATAGGAGATGGGCACTCTACCTACTACGCCCACCCGGGGGCGACATTATTAAATTAAATACATTGTAAGTAATTATTGATATAAAAAATTAAATTTACAAAATTGCACATTAATTAAAATTTAAATATTCTTAGAGAGATATATTCTTAATCTGTGGGTCCTGGGTAAAGAGAGGGAGGGATTGGCCAAGGGACAAGCTCGCTAGGCTTAAAACATTATATTAAAATCTTTAAAACGAATTTCAAGAAAATTGTAAAAAACTAAAAAAGTACACCAGTAAAGTACTAGTACTCGAATTTTCCCAAACATGACACCTAGCACAATTTCATTTTAAGACCACAAATAAGTATATATTTAAAATTAAAAAAAAATCGTTAGAGCCGTTTTCGAGAACTGGTATGCACATATATATAAACAAACAAACGTACATTGCTCTTTAAGATAAGATAAGATAAGATAAGATAATCGTTAAGGTAGAGAAGTGGCTGTCCAACGATTAGAATGATTCACAGGAAGAGAGGATGTCAGCCAAAAAGAGAGCCTCTATCGAATAAAAATCTCAATCCAGAAGACGTTTCGGTTTTAATTAAATAAAGCCATCATCACTTCTTAAGAGATTATTGGCAATCTCATAAATTTGAAACTTGGCCGTGTTGAGCATATTACATCGGATAAGCAAATATTGTATTTAAATATAATTTTGTATATGTTTATATATAACAACGCTATCTGCATTTCAATGGTGTACACCTTGAGATTGCCAATAATCTCTTAAGAACTGATGATGGATTTATTTAATTAAAACCGAAACGTCTTCTGAGTGGAGATTTTTATTCGATAGAGGCTCTCCTTTTGGCTGACATCCTCTCTTCCTGTGAATAATTATAGTTAAAGAATTATGTTCGGTTTGAAAGTTAAGGCCATTTAGGCCTCAAAATTGAAATATTATGATAAGTTATCGGATTCATTGTCATGTCAAGAGTGAAGGGCTTGCTTCTTTGGCTTGCCAACAATATATAACTCAAATAAAGAAAAATGAGGGTGTATATAAGGAAGGGGAGGGAGAGGGCCCACCCCCCTCCGAAATTTTTAAAATGTACAGTCAGTTTCAATATTAACTGCCACCTAATTCATTCAATTCTCATCTACAAATAGCCACTAATCTTAAAGATTTGCTTATTAAAGCAAATAGACCATTAAAATCAACTTTATGGTTATATTAAAGACCTTAGAGGGGCGATTTTGTATCATCCGCCCTCTTTCTTTATTAATACTAAGAGGAAGCACAAATTCATCTCATATTAGACGAAGATGATATCATATTTTCCTCTTTTTTTGTTATTTAATGAATAGTTTCAGATTGAGGTTAATAGTTATAATAAAATAGAAAAAAAAAAAAAATGTGATGCAATAAAGTGAAAAGAGGGACAAGTGGAGGGGCTGTTCTAACTCAATATAGCAGTGGGGGGTACTGGCCCATTACATTCAGGAACATGGATGGGCTATTAACATGAATGTCAACAAAACCTGACGTCAAGTAGCAGCAGCCCTCACCCCGTGACTCTAATATTAAAGTATGGTTGGTGGCTATGTATTGTGTTATGATTCAATGAACAAGAGAAGAGAGAATAGCCTATTTGCCGTAGGAGGTAGTATCGATCAGACAGTTGCGTTATTTTTTTAATTATATTTTTAGTAAAATTTATAAATATAAATGAGAGTTTTTAATTATAGAACACATTTTGTATTAATTAAATACTGTACAACATTTCGACTACTTATTCTACAGTTGTTTTCAAGTACTATGCTCTTGCTTCGACTCAAGCCAATTAACCTCTAAAGGGCACTTAGGGGTCGTCCACATATTAGGTAATGCCTTTTTTGACGATTTTCTAGTCCCCCTCCCCATGTGACAGTTAGTTATCTACAAACAAACCCCCTACAAATATTATGTCACAACAGAACCCCCCCCTCCCGAATAAAATTTCTTATACAAAATCCATATCATTTTACTTTTTTTTTTTCTAAAAAATTTTATAAATTTAACTTTGAATTGTTATGTCACACTCAGAGAAACCACCGGTCCCACATGTCACAATTAGTAACGTTTTGGCCAGACCCCTCCTCCCCCTAGCACGTTAGGTAATATGTAGACGACCCCTTAAGTAAAGTTAGTAGGACCAACACCTAATATCCAATGAGGTTAGCAACATATAGCATCATCCCCATGAAGTTAGACAACATCACAGCAAGTGCTTACATAGAAAGCATGATTGTTACTATGTTTTTTTTGAAATTGATGTTGAACAAAAATGGTAGAAAATACTATTCTAGAATATTACCATTAATATAATACAGGGGCGTATATAGAAATTTTTTTAGGGGGGGGGGGGGGCCTGTTCTCAAAAATTTTTCTGCGAAAAATTTTGTTTTTCGCGGAACCAAAATTTTGATTTCGCGGAACCAAAATTTTTTTCCCGTCCGTAAAATTATTTTACCTTTTTTTTAGAGAAGCAAAATTTTTTTCATGTGCCGTTCACGGAACCAGAAATTTTTCCGTCCGTTAAAATATTTTACCTTTTTTTTTTTTAGAGAAGCAAAATTTTCCACCCGCGGAACCAAAATTTTTTTTCATGTGCCGTTCGCGGAACATTTCACTCTTTTGCGGAACCTGGGATTTTCGTGCTGCGGGGCCGAGCAAACATTTCGGGGGGGGGGGAGACCCATTATTGTCTCTTTATCCCTATAGGGCTATATGCATTTAGAAAATTTCGGGGGGCCCGGGCCCTCAAAATTGTTTGAAGCACACTTTACTCTTGTGATTCATGGGAAGGATAGGAGAAATGTTTGCCATGGTAACAAAATATAAATATTTTCCCATACTTATAAATTTTACATTTGAATTCATATGTTCCGTACGGTCGGGAACTAAATATATGTCGATACAAAAATCTGGTGTGACAAGCACAGAACACAACTTTCGATTACCCAAGGTAAGAGAAAGTTGTGTGCTGTGCGCCAGTCACACCAGATTTTTATGTAAACACTTGCTGTAATGATGGTGCCTAACTTCATTGAGATGATGATATATGTTGCTAACATCATTGCAAATAAAGTGCTAATAACTTCACCAGGGGGGGGGGACAAGCCTATGGAAGAATTTGGAGTGCTTTTAGAGATTTAGTTCCTATGTTCAGAATGAATTAATGAACGACAACCTTATTCTGAGATGGGGCTAGTGTCGCCTGCTTGGTTCGCGTGAGCATGCGCACTAGGCACCAAGCCTCAAATAACTGGCAAACAACAACACCCATATCGGCCATTTGTAAAAAAAAAAGTGTCAACAACGTGTTTCTGCTCCCTGACCAGAAGTAAAATCGATCGAAATTCTCCAAAAATACAATATCAGGTTGGTTTTTTATTTCATTCCTAATAATACTAAACAATATATATATTTTTTTTAATATATTGTAATTTTTTTTACAATTACAATTGAATGAAATAGAATTTTTTCCTTGATTCACTCTTTTGGCATTTAAAAAAATATTAATTTGTTTTTATATTTTTTGCAGCATTGTCCTGAAGATAAGATGCCGCGCTGCAAAAATGGGTTTCCAGAATCAGAGAATTGAGAAAATGAATAAAACAGCACTGCTATTTTTACTGTAATAGCTGCCAAATTTCCCTTGACATTGAAAAGCGTTTATAAAGTTCATAATTATGCTCATTTACAAATGCTTTCACTTTATTTTAAATCTGAATTATATCCAAATACTGATAGACATAGATATGACATCAACCCTTATTTTTTTCAAATTTTTTTTTCATAACTATATATATATATATATATAGGTCCAATTTTTGGACTTTTTCGAATTTTTTTCGACTCTAGTCGTAAATCGGTTACAAATAAATATATAAAAAAGAATTTCTGCCAAATTTCAACTCTTAATATTAATATTAATTAACCCGTCCCCCAAGGCAGCCAAAGTTCTAATTTTAAATGGGAAAAGTTCTTTTGTGTCTTAAAAATTTTGTAACTCATCAACGGAACAACTTCTTGGTAAGATCTTAATAAGATATTCTTATAGAAAATTTAACAAACAATTCTACAAAAAAAAAAAAGGTCTCCTATGATTTTTGAGTTACTCTACTGGTTATTCTAGGTCAAAATTGAAGTTATAGTCAATTTCATGGTTTTTTTATTCAAATTAGTCCTCGAAAAACTTTTGAACCAGTAGAGTAACCCACAAATCATAAAAGACCTTTTTGAAGAGTTTTAAATTTCCTATAAGATATGTTATGTTATGGTCTTAGCAAGAAGTTGTTCCGTTGATGAGTTACAAAATTTTAAAGACACAAAAGAACTTTTCCTATTTAAAATTGAAACTGGCTGCCGTGGCCGTGGTGGGCGGCTTAATAATTAAGAGTTGAAATTTGGCAGGAATTTTTTGTTTATATATTTGTAACCGATTTAGGACTAGAGTCGAAAAAAATTCTAAAAAGTCCAAAATAAAGACCTCTCTAACATATATATATATATATATATATATATACAAAATTCATAACTTATTATTTTTATGATATTTATTGTTAACTTGAAAATCTGTCTTTTATTGAAAGGTGTTAAAAGAGGAAAAGTATTTTGTCCTTTTTGTTAAATTTTTGTTTTTTTTTTTTAATATGTTAACAAATATATTTTTTTTTAATTGAATTTGTCCAGAGGAAAAATATTGTTTACTTTTAGTAATGGGAATAGTTAAAATAATAACGAATTTTTAAATTAAAATTAAAATTAAATTGTCGAGAGAATAAATAATTTTTAATTTAAAAATTCGTTATTATTTTAACTATTCCCATTACTTCATATAAATAACGAAAAATGGAGAAATTCATCAAGAATATTGTTTACTTTATTCATCTTAATTTTAATTAAATATGTATGTTTGAGTGAAACTCAATGTCTTATTGTAGGTTGACTGGGAAAAAATATTTTGTCCTTTTTATTGTTTTTATTATTTAAGAATATATTGTATATTTTTTAAATTTTAATTATAATAAATAATGTTAACTTGAAACTTTCTTTTTTTTTTTTTATCCCGAAAAAAAGACATTATGCTTTTTATTCATCCTGGAGAAAAACCATTAACTATTAAGATTCATTTGGGTGAGAAACCTTAAGGGAATGGTTGTATTTATTCGGGAGAAAACCCTTATTTTTCATTTTTTTATTTAAAATTTCCTGGCGGAAAAACCTTTCATTTTTATATTTAAATTTTGGCGCCGAAATTACATTCATAACCTTAATTTAAGGGGTCGCTGTTATCAGATTTTTTAAACACACCACTTTTTTACTACATGATGTCCCTTCC
>JAKCPI010029729.1:0-23571 GCA_023213315.1 Euborellia annulipes | reverse complement strand
AAAATCAATTAGCCTATTTTTTAGATGGACTTTAAATTGTATATTCTCATTTTGCCATTCTTGAAATATTCTGAACACCACTTTACTCTTTTGTACTTCATAGGAAAGATAGGAGAAATGGTTGCCATGGTAACATAATATAAATATGTTCCCAAACTTATAAATTTGACATCTTGAAATTCGATATGTACCATACTGTCGGACACTAATTATATATCGACACAAAAAATCTGGTGTGACAAGCACAGAACACAACTTTCGATTACCGAAGGTAAGAGAAAGTTGTGTGCTGGGCGACCAGTCACACCAGATTTTTTATTGACAATCCTACGCCTTGATTACATTTTTTTTTTAATTTAACTCACATCTTGTTAGAATAATACAAAAGTAATAAAAAAAAAAAAAATTATCTATAATTAACGAGAAAAATTTTCTGTTTTTCTCGATGCTGAGTTCTGTTAAATCTCTAGAAAGAAGAGATTGTCGGTCGGTCCATCTGTCATTGTCCCTCTCTCCCTCTCTCTCTACACGTTGATTGCCCATTGCTATCAACCAAATCGTACAAAGGTAATTAAATTTTTTGGAAGCAAAGTCTGATAAATGAAAGGAGAGAGAGAGAAATTCGTTTCGAATGATTAATCCAATCCCCCCCCCCTCTCCCCATCCTTTTTACTTTTTCTATTATTATTAAATTCGAATCTTCTTTTGTAACATTCGATATTGTTTTTGGATTTGGATTAATAATTTAATAAAATAAAGGGAAAATTTTTTTATAAAAAATAAAGCAAATTATTTTTTTAATCAATTATAAGTAAGTATGCTGTATAGATTCCTTTTGAGAGATTTGTTTATAATATTAAAGTTGATGTTTTTTTGCAATGTTGAATGATTTTATTTTTTGTGACTCGAATCCAATTTGTGTGTTTCAATTAGTCTCCTCAAAGCAATCAAAAAGTAGAAAAATTTAAGGTGCGCGTCTCGAAAAGCCGTTAGAAGACGATTCAATACAGAGTTACTCGAGGCGGCAAGAGATGGCTGTTAGTTTTTCCCATAGGAATACAAGGGATTTATTCCATTTCATTCGAAAGATTCCAACTAATTAATTAAGTGTAAAAAATTAATTATTTTTTAACACAATGATTACTAATTTAATTATCTATAAGATATAGAGCGGATTTTTTTTTAAATATCTTTGATTTAATGCGATTAATCTAAAAAAAAAATTATTTTTTTGAAAATCAAAAAAAGGGCTTCTATAAGTTGTAGATATTTTAAATAGCTTTAATTTAAAAAAACATTGAGGTCGATAGCTTCAAAATTGTGGCCGCAATCTCTCAAAATTAGCACCCCCCGAGACGCGTACCTTAAAGAAATGTTTTCTATTTATCTATTCTGAATAAAAACGTAGAGATGGATTTCATGAGAAATTGTTCCTTTCCAGCCACCCAGCCAGATCTCCGGCTCACCAGTCGGAGTTAATGCTCTAAGGCCCTTTGGGGGATGAGATTATTTTCCCCCATTTTACAACCCCCTGTTATCTAGTTCGAACCCGAGGGTTGAAACTTCAGATCCTATCCCTAATCCGCAGCTTATCCCACCCGCTTCCCACTTTCCTGAGAGGGATATTTGCCCAGACGAACGTCGTCACAATAAAAATTTAAATTTATTCTGTCGCAGAAGGAATAATTAAAAAATCTGGTGTGACTGGCGCAGAGCACACCAGATTTTGTGTCGAGATATATTTAGTTTCCCATGGCACCTTAGTTTCAAACTTAACACACGATTCATAAATGGCTCAGAGTTACTAATGCTTCCACATCAGTAAAGTCAAACGGTTTCCACGAAAAATTTCACTAATATACTTTTTAAAGAGCATCTAAAAAATAATTGATTTATGAATTTTTTTTTTTTTTTTTTTACAAAACACTCACACACACATTCACACAGTCTTCTCGACAACTCAGGCCATATAAGTCTTTGACGATAACCGTTATTATGAAAATATCTTTTGGGGGTCGAGGCATTTCTATTTAAGTCATTTGGTATCCAAATAGCTTAAATAAAATCATCCGACTGCCTAGGCATGCCTGGGGTCCGAACCCGCGACGTTCGGTATAGAAGGTAGGCACGCTAATTTATGAATTTTAAACAAAATTGTTGGAGCGGATTTTGAGAAAATCGAAAAAACTGAAAAAGTGCATCAGTAAAATACTAATACTCTTTGGTCGATTTTGTTCAAAAGCTCTTCACGTCTCAGGGGAGGGGGTGTCTAACTTAAATATAAAATTGTAAGCTAGCTCTTTTCATTCTTGAGATATTTTGTGCACAGTCAGTGCAGTGACGGCGCTACGGGGCATCTTGAAAATCGAATGTACCGTACTGTCGGGAACTAAATATATGTCGACACAAAAAATCTGGTGAGACAAGCACAGTTGACAACTTTCGATTACCGAAGGTAAGAGAAAGTGGTGTGCTGTGCGACAGTCACACCAGATTTTTAGAATTAGAGTTCTCTCTTTATTCAATCTTTTTTCTTTTTCTTTGTAGCTGTCAGTCACAAGAGTTTTAGTTCTTTAGTAGAACTTATTAAAGTTTATTTAACCCTTTGAAAATGAATACTTCATTTTAATAAACTTTAAAATTTATAACTTTGCTAATCTATTTTCAATTTTTTTTTTTCCAGTTACAGCTCATCGTTATGCGTTGTTACAAAACTTATAATTTTAACAATTATCTTTGCTTTGGGATGCATCTGTCTTTTCTCTCTTGAAATATTTATATTCAAAAAAGAAAAACGTCAAAGAGAGAATTCTATTCAAATTAAATCGTGAAAAATGTTTTTAATTTTATTATCTCAACTTTAATATGTAAATAAAAATGTTTATTTATTAAAATGTTCTCTTTATTTATCCTTCTGAATAGTTTAAATAATTGTTGGTGGTGGTATGGGATCGAATTCACCAAATTAAATCCTTAATTTGACTCAATTAGTCAATATTACAATATTTAATTTTTTTAATAATATCAAATAATAATAATAATTATTCATTATTATTATGTTATTAAATAGAACAATAATATGTTTTATATTTAATTATACTAAAAAATTTAATTTCATCTTAAATATTGAAAACAACTAAATTGGTGACGGAAAGAGTTAAGAATATGCAAATTTAAAGAGAAAATTAATTAAAATTCAATGCCAAACATAGAGAAGACGCTTATAACTACATATATCGAAGGTAAGTGAATTTCACAATACAATCGACTCTTGATAAATCGAACCTCGATAATTCAAACGCTTTAGCTGTAAACTTGGGTAAATCGAAAAACTGCTGTGTGTATAATTAGTAAAATGATAGGCGAGATTCGGAACACAAAATAAAACTATTTATTTGTATATTTTACATAAACAATATATATATATATCAATAATAAGCCGTTGCCAATACATCTCCCCTCTTAAAGGTTTAATCTGTCTGGAGGGCGACTAATTCTTTCACTCTTTCTAAACGTTGAACTCGGCACTTCTGACGTTGTCCTGTTCGTTTCATGTGAAGTTGTCCTGTCTGTTTCTTGTGGAGTTGTCTTGTCCGTTTCATCATCCGATTCATCAAAAGGATACTCACATTCTTTTTTATAATTTTTCTTGTTCATAGGGATGAGATGAAACCTATTTCTTCTAATGTTTCTCTTTTCAGTCTCAATAATGTACGATCTTGGCTCTTTGCATTTATTGATGACAATTCCTTTTCGCCTTAAGTCAACAATCCATACCTCCTCACCAGGTTTTAATTCCGTTAAATCCTTCACTCGATATCTGTTATCAAAATTTCTCTTTTGTTTGTCCCTTCGATTCTCCTCCCTCTTTTCGAGTAAAGATGAATCAGGTAACTTAGGTTTAAGTAATTCATTTCTTATAGGAATAGATGTACGTATACGTCTACTCATGAGGAGTTCTGATGGTGAAAATCCATTTTGCAGCGGAGTAGCTCGATAGCTTTGTAAAGCTTGATATGGATCATCACTCTTCTTTAAGCATTGTTTAATTATTTTCACTCCTGATTCGGCAAATCCATTACTTTGTGGAAATTTTGGACTCGATTTGAACTGTTCAACTTCCCATTCCTTCGCAAAAAAGTAAATTTTGAAGTAAGGAGAGTTCCAAACTTAGTTCCGTTATCGCTAAAAAAAGCTTCTCAGAAGTCCCATGTCTTGCAAATATAGATTTTAAATGTTTTATAATTTCATCTTCAGAAAGATTTTTAATAAACATACTTCCGGGAATCTGGAATAAAAGCCAATAAGCAGTAAATACAATTTTCGAGAATTTCTCTATTGGAAGCACTTGAAGGGTTAGTTAACTGCCTTCATTCACGAACTACGTTTCCAATCAAAATCAAGTTCACACTTGAATTTACTAATTACAAAAATTGTTCATAGCAAGCGAGAATTTTTCAGCTTTGTTGCTATAAACCAGCAACAAAGTCTCAGAAAAAGGAAAGGCAATTTTTATGTTGGGTATTAGAGGAAAGGCTGCTGGCATGATTATTCTAATCATTTCTAATTTGAATTTTGTTGCGCAATGACGTCACTCGGGAACAAGAAAAAAGCGACATTATGGGGGATTATATTTTTTTTTCACTATCATCATTCCCATTCTATTATATAGTAAAATTGTTTTTTTCTAGAGGTTTAATGAAAAAAAAAAGAATTAAAAAAGTGATGTCAAGATGATAAGGTGAAAGCAAAGATAAGTCTTCCTTTATGATCATATTAATCATCATGTTTCAACAAGTCTTAAATCATCATCTCATGACAAAGGAGAGGAACTTTTGAAATGGATTAAACCCTAAACGAACGTTCAGGTTGGTTGATCTCTCTCTCTCTCTCTCAATTTCATTCATTTCAATCCATCCCTTAAAACTTGCCTCGCTGTTTGCTTTCATTCATTCAACATCCATTAAAATAACATTCCTATGCCTTTGCCTATCTGTAGATTTTGTCCATTCAGTGAACATATAATATATAAGCTATATTTTCTTATATATCCTTTCAAAATTACTCATCCGAAGTTTAATAGTAAAAGTTTACATGAATAATTCCTTCTTTTTTTGTTAAAATATACATACAGTAGTTGTGTGATTAAAATTTTAATTTCACAAAACTTTTTCCCATTATTCCTATTTACACTCACTCACACACACATATGCACACTGTCTTTTCGGCTACTTAGGCCATTTAAGACTTTATACGAAAACCATTATTAATTAATATATCTAATGGAGTCCAGGCGTTCTTTTTATGTTTGGATACCAAATGGCTTAAATAAAATCATCGGACTGCCTAGGATCCGAACCCGCGACCCTTGGTATAGAAGACAGGCGCGCTACCAACTACACCAAGCTCGAGGGTAGAGTCGGTGATAATCATTTTTGTTTATATCAATGACCAAGACTTCTGGGATTTTAGTCCATTTCATTAAAAGGTTCTAACAAATTAATTAATGGCAAAAAATTAATTATTCTTTAACACAATGAATACTAATTTAATTATCTATAAGATGTAGACCGAATTAAAAAAAAAGTGATATGGAATCATCTTCAGTACAATCAACAGATGTTTTGCAAATCGTTAATTTCTCCCATCCATTGGGATCAAATTTGCATTAATGGAATGGAATGCTCAACTATTTTGTCATATTGGATGGGAGAAAGTAACGATTAGCTAAACATCTGTTAAGGAAGGATGTGTAAATGCAGGCAGCCAGAAATAAAAACGCTCTCAATTCCCTTTGAATGTCCAGACGTTTCGGGCAAAATTTATTCGCCCATCCTCAGTGAACTCTAGAATAGAATACATATAAGTGATGTTGATAATACAATGACAGATGACAATTTTTATTATTGATGAGACTCACATTCTAGTGGGAGAGAGTTAAGTCTCCTTTGGTATACATAGTGGTTGTTAGGTTCTACGTATTCTATTTAATGTAACAATATGATGATAAATGAGTTTTTTATTATTAAAACTTTTTTCTATTTTCATAGTCAAGATACAATCAAGTAATGTGAAGAAAGACAAATGATTTTCTCTTTATATTTAGACATTCATATTCGATATTAATTCTATTTTTAATGAGAATTATCTATTTAATAATATTGAGATGATGGCTGAACTATTAGAAGATATGAGTAGGATGGCAGCCAGGAAAGAAATCAGACAAAAAATTCAATCAATTTTTATCTAATTTTATTACGATAGCCGACGTTTCGGACGCAAATCGCGCCCTTCCTCAGGACAATCGATGAAATACAGATGGACGTATTTTTTTAATTAACAATGCATCTCACACCCGTGAATTGTGTTTTTTTTATATTGTTAATTAAAAAAATACGTCCATCTGTATTTCATTAACCATCGATTGTCCAGAGGAAGGGCGCGATTTGCGTCCGAAACGTCGGCGATCGTAATAAAATTAGATAAAAATTGATTGAATTTTTTGTCTGATTTCTTTCCTGGCTGCCATCCTACTCTTATCTATTTAATATTAGATTGAAATGTTATTTCTCTCGTCAAGTAATTAAAATTTAACATTATATTAAAATTAGTTTATATAATAATTTTTTGCGCCTTTCGAACAATATTTGTTTATATTTAGTGAGACCGAAAGAAACAACAACGCGCACTATTTAGTTTATTTAATTAAAAGAATTTTTAGAAATTCACAAAAGCTATATGCAACATTTCGGTTCTAAAATGCCCGAAACGTCCGGACATTCAAAGGGAATTGAGAGCGTTTTTATTTCTGGCTGCCTGCATTTACACATCCTTCCTCAATATATTTCCAGCCATTAAACATTATTATATAAACATCTGTTAATTGTACTGAAGATGATTCCATATCACTGGGGTCGAAATATTTACAAATAAACGGATAATACGCAAAAGAATTTATTTTTTGACCGTCGCGACGGTCCTTATAATAAAAATGATCATCCTTACGGTCATCTACAAACAATTCTTTTATATTTTATATATTCTGTCAGACTATTGTGCGACATCCACTTTTTTTGAACGAGAGACTCTCAAAACGTGTATTTCCATCAGAATCTCGACAATGATGCGATCGCAATATTTTCTATATGGACCCTGTTTCGCATTAGTGTGTCAAGCGCCAGCTATCGAGTTTTGAGAAAATTAACATTAAAGTTTTTTGTTTTGATTAGATTATAAGTCTTATATAATTTTTTTGTCAATTGTGCAAGTAACATTAAATATGAATTTTTTTAGGACATATTTCATAAAAAATACTATTAATTATAGCGTTTGAAACAATATTCCGTGTTTAACTCAATTTTTAAATTTTTGGCGCTTGACACACTAATGCGTAACTGTCCATATATTAACATGAGGAAAGAGAAAGAAAGTAACAAGGAAAGAAATGTTCCCTGTTGTGCAAACAAGATTCAAGTCTTTTGATAAATAGTTAAGGGAAGTTTAGGGGGTTTGTTTTTTTTTTTTTTTTTCTTTATTTCAATTCAATCATGAAAATAAGATTTAAAATGTTTTTTTTTCTTTTAAGTAAATAGTTAATCTTAAAATATAAAATCTTTTGTTTAAATATTTATTTTTTTATCAATTCAATTTCATAAAATATTTGTCTAGGATATTATTCCTTTCCTTTTCTTTTATTCGTATATAGGTAAGTAAAGAGACTAAAACAAACGACCAATGAAATGGATCCATTTAAAGAAAGATGAAATTTTATATAGATATACCAGGGCGGGGTTTTACAATCCCTAAAAGGTTATTTGATAATTTTTTTTTTTTTAAATTACAAGGCTTTTCCATCAGCAGAAAGCAAAGACACGCCTTAAAGATATGCAACCAATGATAAGGCATTTCTCACTTTGAAATTAAAATTAATAAAAGAAGTTAAAATTTTGCTGGGACAAATCGTTGAGGTAATGGATATGGAGAAAATATACACCAGCGAGTTGCTTTCCACCTGTGGAATTATTTTTAAAAAGCATTGATGACTATTGGGATGTCATTAGAGGTTACACTAGCCTCCCGAAAGAAACATATAAAGAGGCGTGTAATTTGTGCGTTAATTTCAACTATATACAGTATGAGAACAAATTTTACAGAATGAAGAATGGCCTTCCAATGGGTCTGTGTATCTCTGGGATCGCTGCCGCCATCGTGATGAAAAAGATTTTCCATTGTGTTATAGAGCCCATGAGACTTCCATTTTTCCTTCTATATGTGGATGATAGCCTCGCAGCCGTCAGGAAGGATGAAATTAATACAGTTCTGGACCGTTTAAATGATTTCCATCCAGACCTTAAATTCACGATCGAAATAGAACAAGATAAGAGCATTAATTTTTTAGATCTTAAAATACATAGAAGGGAAGATGGATCGTTTGGGTTCAACATATTTAAAAAGCCAGAAAGCAGCAATAGAATGACAAACTACAATTCTAATATCCCCCTCACATATAAGACCAACACTATAAAATATTTCACCGATCGTATATTTAAAATTTGTGATCAAGAGTTTATAGAAGAAAACCTGAACAACTTAATAAAGGTAGGACTAGAAAATGGTTTCCCACCGTTTTTTATAAAAAAGATTTGCAGCAAATCAAAGGAACACCTAAGCACGCCATCTACGCCTCTAAACGTTAGTTCAAGCGATCAGGAAATAAATAACACCATCCCTAAATTTTATACCTCATTCCCATATATAAATGGAGTATCTGAAATCATTAAAAAAATACTGTCCAAATATAATATCGATATGGTCATGAAACCTAGGAAAGGATTAAATAATCTATTTAGCAATAAAGACCCCACCCCTAAAATAAAACAGAAAGGGGTAGTATATAGTATTCAGTGCTCAAATTGTCCTAAAAAATACATAGGACAAACAAAAAGACCATTGGGAGTGAGAATCGAAGAACACAGGAGGTCGGTAGCCAGGGGCGCCACATCTACAGCCCTCAGTCAACATGCTCTGGAGGAGTGCCACGTTTTTGATTTCCCGAAAGTAAAGATCTTGACCTACGAAAACAACAAACAAAAGCGTGAATTTCTTGAGAAATGTTATATTTATTTGGACAAAGAACGAACTGTTAACCATCAAACAGATATAGAGGGTCTAAATTTACATTTTGTGACATTCTTTGAATGATAAGATATATAAAATTATATAAAGTGTAAATAAATAATAGGTAATTATTGAAATGGGAAACCACACCCTTTCATTTATATTATGTGATATAAATTAGTTGAGTGGAATAATGGACACGCATGGAAAAATTTTAAAAAAATTTTTTGAAAATTTGACGTAAATGTAAAATAAAGTAAAATAAATATTGTTTTAAATTAACTGAATGTAAATAAAATAGAATAAATATATGATATGAGAGGCCATCTATGTGACAAGAAATTAAACTTAAAATGATAAAAATAAAAATCTAAAAAAAGACGATCAAATTAGTTAAAAATATTTTAAGATAAGCCAGTAATAAAACTTGCTTGCGTCAAACCGGTCACTGGGATAAACTATTTGTTTTGCAAAAAAGGAATTTGACCACCTGTAAAAAATACTTACATGTATAGTTGTGAGTATGAGTTAACAATATATTACCTACCACCTAATTGTATTATGTAATGATTTATTGTTTTTAGTTTCCCTCAGTGACATGTACATTAAAAAATTCACCCTAATTGTTGAATGGCTTCTCATACAAAAAAATTTTATCATTAACACACGCTCCACATAAGTGTAATGTACGTACATTGATATTGATATAATGTTGTAAAAAATTGCCTATCAGCTGTATTATGTATATCTCTTAATGTTCCAGTTGACGCACTGAAGATGGATTGCGTAGGCATTCCGAAATATTTGCAGAATAAATTATTTTAATTGTGGAAAGCAACTCGCTGGTGTATATTTTCTCCATATCCATTACCTTAAAATTAATAAATTATATTTAATTAATAAAACACTTATAATCTCTACATTAAATTTCTTGTTTTAAAGTTTAAATTAAAATAAGGGAAAGCTCCGCTTAAAGGTGGAGCCACACAAATGGCGGACGACACACGGAAAAGAAAAGTCGGAAAAACTGGAGATTTTGCAAAAAAAAGAGCCCGTGACAAGCAATAGTATTATTAAAAAATCGGAGGGTTGGTAACTCTTTAAAGAACTTCACCGAATGAAGTTATTGGACTAGTTCATACATGACCGCACCATGTGTCCGTACCAATATTGTACTTAATTCAGAGACTATAGAGGACAGGAACAGGAGATAGGAAATGATGTAACTACACGGGGTGCCGGTTGTGTTTGAGTTGTGTATCTTCGTGCATGAAAGCACCTCAGATAAATAAAAGAGGATCTCTATAGAAATTTCAATAATAATAATAATAATAAGAGGATTGTCGTCTGGCATGCGGTGCTGAGTTGAGTAGCCTCACCATGTATCGTCTAAAACGAGAGAGAGAGCTACTGACAATTTTACTTTCTCTTACCTCTATATATGTTAATATATATAGAGAGAGAAAGTATTGCGATCATGTCAAAAATTCGATGTCGAGATTTTGATGGATATACATGTTTTGAGGTCCCCTGAGTCCAAAAAAGTGGGTCCCGCAAATTGGTCTGTGTGTGTGTGTGTATGTGTGTCTGTGTGTGTGTCTGTGTGTGTGGACAGATTTTTAGCATGAAGGAGTTGAGCTAGCGGATTGAAATTTTATATTTAACTTAGGTACCTTTGAAGAATCTCAAAATAAGCTTTTGAACAAAATCGGCCAAAAAGTACTAGTACTTTACTGATGTACTTTTTCAGTTTTTTTCGATTTTCTCAAAATTCCCTCCAAGGATTTTTTTTAAAATTCAAAAATCAATTATTTTTTAGATGCTCTTTAAAATGTATATTCTCATTTTGCCGTTGAAATCTTCTGAAGACCACTTTACTCTTGTTCTTCATAGGAAAGATAGAAATGGTTGCCATGGTAACGGAATTTAAATCTTTTTCTTTTTATTAGATTAAAAAAAAATCAATTATTATTTAAATTCCCATTTATTTTTTTTTATTTCTGTTTTAATTGTTTCAAAGAAAACATATATATATATCTCTCCCACTTGCAATTATCGTCTCTCTCTACTCTTTTTAAATTCCCTTTCCACCTTATCTTCGCATAGAAATAATGTTAATTTCCTATAGGGATTTGTATGTTAATTTCGATTCAAAAGGGGGTCCCCTTTGGAACTTTTTACGCATTTAAAATTTTTTTTTCCAATTCTTATGAAATTTTGTATTTATTTACGATTCTATATTGTGTATAAAATGTCCAAATATGAGATTAAAATTTTGAAAAATAACCATAGTTTATTTGAAGCAGTCAACATTTAAAATGCAAGTTTGAAACTAAGGTGCTATCGGAAACTAAATATATCTCGACACAAAAAATCTGGTGTGACCAGCACAGTGCGCAACTTTCTCTTACCGAAGGGTAAGAGAAAGTTGTGTGCTGTGCGCCAGTCACACCAGATTTTTTGTTTTATTCTTGATACATATACATTGAGGAAAGGGGATTATTTTTTTGAATCGAGCTAGTTGCAAACAAGCAACATTATTTATTAGATTTTATTATTTTTCTATGGGGAATATGGGAGTCCACTCCCCTTCAAAATCACTAAATACAAATATTATAGCCCCCGAGTTTGGCGTAGTAGGTAGCGTGCCTACCTCCTATACCAAACGTCGCGGGTTCGGACCCAGGCAGTCCGATGATTTTATTTAAGCCGTTTGAATACCAGATGGCCTAAATAGAAATGCCTGAACCCACAATAGATAATATATATTACAACGGTTATTGTCAGTCTTAAATGGTCTGAGTTGCCGAAAAGACTGTGTGAATGTGTGTGTGAGTGTGAGTGTGAATGAAAAAAAAAGTGTGAATGTTAAAAAAAAAAAAAAAATTTTATAATAAAGAGAGAAACGTGTTCAAATTTTAAATATTGTTAAATATGAGCAGGATGGCAGTCAGAAATGAAATCAGACAAAAACTGTTAAGGTAATCTTTATCCAATTTTCTTTATTTCAAGAGAGGTTTCGGACGCATATCGCGTCCTTCCTCAGGACAATTGATAGTAACAATACAATACAGATGGGTGTATTTTTTTTAAACAAAATACAATCACACTTCAAGGGTGTGTAATGCATTATCTGAAGCTGTATATATAGTATTCTTCGTTGGCACTCATCGACGCCTTTCGCTTGAGGCGGGAAACGAACCCGGGACTCAAGGCACCAGAAGCTAATGTCTTCTCTCTGAGCCATTAAATATTGTTAGAAATTATAAAAAATATTTTGGTGATGGAGTCAGAAAAATAAAGAAGACATGTGCAGCCAATTTTTCTTTCTTTTTTTGCCCCCACGGTTGATGTTACGACGAGATCTAAGCTCTGAAGATGGCCATGTCACTTAAGAGAATCTAAGATCTAAACCTCGGGACGAAAAGTCAGTTGTGAAGGCAAAGATTTGAATAAAAGACAATTTGGCTGTAAATGTCTTGTTTATGCTTCTAACCCCATCACCATCTGCCAAACATTAATTAAGGTACAGTGAGGGCCACAATTAAGTCCCTACCTGATAGAAAGAGCCTTAAGAAGATGGTATAGTGAAATAATTCTGGTACAGATGATTTTATTTTACCTTTTCAAATTTAAAATTATTTCACCAAATACCATATACTCAAGAGTCTAACTATCAGGTGGTGACTAAATTGTGGCGTTCACTGTACAAGCCATAATACTAGTATATTATGAACATTGTTCGGTATTTCTATGATAAAGCAACAAGCTCTTTTAATTTCAATCAATAAAGAAAAGTTCCTTTCTCTCTCTTTCCTTTATTACAATAAGGTATCCCTAAGAAATAATTTTTTTTCTGATTGCTTGATGATTCTTTCATTTGCGGGTTATTTATTAGTGGGTTGATAGGAGAGGAGGGGGAGGGGGGAGGGGGTGGGGGCTGTCCCAATCTACCATTCAATCGGCATGACCTCATCTCTTCAATAATGCAATATGATCATCAACCGCTAACCTAAAACTAACCGAAACAATCTATTTTAAATTAACTCCTATTGCCAATCACCTTTATTAAATGGGAAAATAGATATATGGGGACAAATTACAAATAATAATCGAAAAAAAAAAAATTATTTTATAAAAAGAAAAAAAAAATCGATTATAAAGTAACTCTTTTTATGAAGATAATATTCCTATAAAAAAAAGATAATTAATTTGCAAGTCAGAGATGGAACAAAACTTGAAACTAGGGCGGAAATGACATTAGAATTTAAGTTTGTTGGCTATGTCAGATTGACATTGAATTGATGGAATTATTTCAATGGAATTGAAATAAATACAAACCTAACCTTTTTTTTTTAATATAAAAATTCTCACACTTTTTTCTCATTCACACTCACACTCACACACACATTCACACAGTCTTTTCGGCATCTCAGGCCATTTAAGACTTTAAACGATACTCGTATGTTTAATATATTTTTTGGGGGTCCAGGCATTCTTATTTAAGCCATCTGGTATCCAAATGCCTGGGGTCCGAACCCGCGACTTTTTGTATACGAGGTTAGCACGCTAACCACTACACCAAGCCCCGAGGGCTAGGTGTAGGAGTTAGGTTAGGTTAGGTTGAAGTGGCCGTTCCCAGAGAGGGAACACAGGCCATTTAGGCCTTATGTGATACCACGGTGGGGCTATCCCCCTACCTACCCTAAGAGGAGACTTCGGCAGGATGGTTGAATTATTTGCGGCAAGCTGGATTCGAACCCGAGTCGTGTTGAGACTTCGGACTCCGTAATCCTCAGCTTAGCCGGCTTAGCCATTGCCTCCTCTAGGTGTAGGAGTTAGCACCTAACCTTCTATACCGGGGGACGCGGATTCGGACCCCAGGCAGTCCGATGATTTTATTTAAGCCATTTGAATACCAAATGGCTTAAATAAGAATGCTTGGACCCCAAATATATATAGGCTTATATTATAAATACGAGTATCGTTAAAAGTCTTGAATGGCCTCAGTTGCCCAAAAGACTGTGTGAATTTGTGTGTGAATATGAATGTGAGTGTTAAAAAAATAAAATAAATAAATACAAAAATTTCTAAAATAAAATGATGAAGGGAGAGAGGATGTCAGCCAAAAAGGAGCCTCTATCGAATAAAAATCTCCACTAAGACGACGTTTCAGGTTTAATTAAATAAATCCATCATCAGTCTTTAATTAAACCCGAAACCTCTTATTAGTGGAGATTTTTATTCGATAGAGCTGGCTGACATCCTCTCTCCCTTCATCATTTTAATCGCTGAACAGCCACTTCTCTTATCAACAAATTTCTAAAATATATTTATCGCCTATAAATAAAAATTTAAATTCGGCTACACATGTAACTGCACACTTGACAAGCATGCACGTGCAATCATTTTGAACAAGCAAACTGTAGCGTCTGCAGGCATTTTAATAGTGCAAGCCGCTTGATGCTCGATTTAATTTTAATCAATGTCGCGAAAACCACTTTTTTGGACTCAGGGGACCTCAAAACGTATATATCCACCAAAATCTCGACATCGAATTTTTTAAATGAATCCAATACTTTCTCTCTCTATATATTAACATATATATAGAGGTAAGAGAAAGTAAAAAACTTATTAAAATAATAATAACAGCCAGTCGAAGAGGTCAATTTCATGTGATCATTCATATCAGCTCTCGAAAAAAATTTATTAAATTTAGATTCAAAAACTAGAACTTTATCTGCGTTAAATTACATACAATATTTGTACTATTATCTAAGTAAATTTGTTACAAAAAATCTGGTGTGATTGGTGATTAGTCATCCCACAATTTAAATAATGTGATATATACCGGGTGGGCCAATAGTGCGTGGACGGAAGATTGTGGGCTTATTAACGGACATTTTTAAAATTTGTTGGTGGCACATAATGTGGGACCTTTTGGGCTACAAATTAAAAATATTTTTATTCCAATTGCACCTCATATACAGGGTGGTCCATATCAAAGTTATGTTTTTTTAAATGGAACGCCCTGTATATTATTGCATATTTGGATTCTGTGGCCAATTTTAGTATGACTTTATGTATTCTAAAACAAACCGTTTAGCCGCAAATCGGGCTTTTGTGAAAAAACTGCTGTCTGAAAAAAATTGAATATCTCGCGAACCATAAAACTTAGGAGACTGTTCTTTTGTGAGGTTACTAAGCATGAAATGTACTAATGTAGGCCAGATGGGTAACCCGGAATTATTCTTGTGTTGGGAGAAATGGCCATGCCAATTTGGAAAATTTCAATCATGGATAACTTCATTTTTTCAAATGGAACATGCTACTTTTTTTATGCCATGGGACGTGAAATTTAATTATCTTTCAGCTGATATAAGGTTGTCTATATCTTTCTTTGGTAGTTTTCTTTTTATTCCAAAATATCTGATAACGAATAAAAAAAAATATTTATTATAGACAAAATAATTGAAAAAAAAATCCAAACGCAAACAAAATTGTAATAAATGGAAAAGATATGCTAAATATTCGAAAATGTATTTAAATTTCCCTTAAAATCATTTATTTGAACTCCTCAAAGAAGTCCCGCTTGCTCAAATTCGTCAACAAGATGGCGCTTATCCTAACCTGAATATAACCCTAATTTCTTTTTCGAGAAGTTCAAATAAATGATTTTAAGGGAAATTTAAATACATTTTCGAATATTTAGCATATCTTTTCCATTTATTACAATTTTGTTTGCGTTTGGATTTTTTTTTCAATTATTTTGTCTATAATAAATATTTTTTTTTTTTTTTCGTTATTAGATATTTTGGAATAAAAAGAAAACTACCAAAGAAAGATATAGACAACCTTATATCAGCTGAAAGATAATTAAATTTCACGTCCCATGGCATAAAAAAAAGTAGCATGTTCCATTTGAAAAAATGAAGTTATCCATGATTGAAATTTTCCAAATTGGCATGGCCATATCTCCCAACACAAGAATAATTCCGGGTTACCCATCTGGCCTACATTAGTACATTTCATGCTTAGTAACCTCACAAAAGAACAGTCCCCTAAGTTTTATGGTTCGCGAGATATTCAATTTTTTCCAGACAGCAGTTTTTTCACAAAAGCCCGATTTGCGGCTAAACGGTTTGTTTTAGAATACATTGCATGACATAAACTCATACTAAAATTGGCCGAGGAATCCAAATATGCAATAATATACAGGGCGTTCCATTTAAAAAAACATAACTTTGATATGGACCACCCTGTATATGAGGTGCAATTGGAACAAAAATATTTTTAATTTGTAGCCCTAAAGGCCCCACATTATGTGCGATCAACAAATTTTAAAAATGTCCGTTAATAAGCCCACAATCTTCCGTCCACGGACTATTGGCCCACCCGGTATAATCACGTGTAATTTTTTTTTTTTCTCTAATATATCAGCCTCCAAGACGTCTTTAGAGTTGATTTTGAAAAAAATCGGTAAAAGAAAAATTTTAAAAATACTATTATATAGCTTACATCACTAATCTATGTATGGTCGATTTTATTGAAAAGTTTCGAGACATATGCCTCTAGCTTATACCATAGGCTATATCTAATTAATTTAATGGATTAATTGAATTATTTCATTAACACACATACAGCTGGGGAGAATATTTTGCAGGTCACACTTGTTTGGTCCATCAAAACGTGTATTTCCGTTAAAAAACAAATTTTTTTGTTTTCATTCCAATAGAAACATGAGGCAAGAGAAAATTAAAATAGGCCTGCCTATAGGCTTTGAGTCAAAGAGCATATTTATTTTTTATTGAATATATTGGGAATATATTCATTCGCACGAACACAAACTTTGTCAATTTTATTGGAAATCAATGGATAATGGATAAATTTATTCACTGAACTTAAACGACTTTATGAAGAGACCCTGGATAAAGAGATTAAATGATGGATTTTATTTTATGATCATGATGATGAGTCTCGTGACAAGACAAGATTTCTTTCACCTTCAATTCAATTTGAAATTAAAGTTCCAATCGATTTTTCGACGTGCAAATTTAAAGGGGAACTACAATGCTTTCTCAGTGTGAGTAGGATGGTCATTTCAAAAAATAACCTTGGAAGGGGGGGGGGAGTGGAATTATTGATTTATTTGGGCCAAAAAAATATTGGTAAACTGACGTCTTTCTTTAAAATATACATTTAAGGATTTATATGTGCATTTATATGCACAATAAAATATGTTGGAAACAGTTCAAAATGATATAGAAAACTTATCAGAATGAATAGACGTCACTTGTCACATACACTTTCCGACTTGCTTCCAAGTAGCTTCCCGTATTTTGAAAATAAAATTTATCTTGGGGCGCGTCTCGAAAAGCCGTTAGAAGACAATTCAGTACCGAGTTACTCGAGGCGGCAAGAGATGGCGTTAGTTTTTCCCATAGGGATATAAGGGATTTATTCCCTTTCATTTGAAAGATTCCAACTAATTGATTAAGGGTAAAAAATTAATTATTTTTTAACACAATGATTACTAAATTAATTATCGATAAGATATAGAGCGAATTTTTTAAAAATATCTTTTATTTAATGCGATTAATCTAAAAAGAAAAATGTTTATAAATTTCATATCTCCAATTCTAATAAATCGGCGGAAAATAAGCATATGTCGACACAAAAAATCTGGTGTGACAAGCACAGAACACAACTTTCTCTTACCCAAGATAAGAGGTAAGAGTTGTGTGCTGTGCGTCCATCACTCCGGATTTTTATATTGAATAACTGGCATGTCGTATATACCAGGTAAATGCAAGTCTACTTGTACTTGATTGCAGAGCCGGGACTAGGGAGGGGGGAGGCATGGGGGAATCCGGGCGACAGATATCAGGGGGTGGCAAAATAGAAAAGAATTTTTTTTTTTTAATTCTTTCCTTGGCTGACTTGTTATATATTACAAGTGGTAAAGCCCGATTTCGGCAGTGAGCAAGAATATAAATAATTTCATGCACGTATAAATTCTCAATTGGAAGTTTACACCTTAATGAGTAGCAAGTTCTTCAAGCAATAATTCAATAAAAAACATAAATATTTTTCATTTTCAGAATTTTATTCATTCGATGACTCTGTGTGCACAAATACCACCAGTTTCGGTCACTCAAATGACCATCATCAGAACTGCAAAAACAACATATTACAACGTGAGAGCTGGCAACAAGTCAAAAGAAAAAACCACAAACTTGACTTGTTGCCAGCTCTCACGTTGTAATATGTTGTTTGATGATGCACTGTAAAAAAAAATTTTAATTTTAGTATGTTTTAGTATAGTAAATTTACAAATTTTCCTTGTAAATGATAACTACCATACATTTGTATACTAAATTTACAAATCTATGCATTCAAAAAATTTTTACAACCAAAAAACATTTTAAAATTACAATTCTCTTGGAAAATTAGAGTAAATATTGTAATTTTACCATACGATTTCTAATTTTACAATACAACGGCATTGTAATTTTAGAACACGGTTTGTAATTTTAGAAAAGGGTTTGTAATTTTACAAAAAGGTTTCTAATTTTACAATACAAGGGTTTAGTAATTTTCCTTTTAAGGCTGCCAACATGGCCGACTTTGTTTCGACTGCTTTTTAGCTTTCTTAATAAAGACATTTTTGGCACTATAAGGATTTATTTAAGTTATAATAATACAAAAATAATAATATTATGATAACTTTAAGTTTATTTTTTATTTTATTATTTAGTAAAAATAGTTGACAATGAGGTCATACTTGAATGCCAAATAGCAGAGATAGAGCATTAGTTAACAGGTGATTCGATGGTCAAATGGACTAGGCAGCAGACTTCTCAGTTCACTTCAGACCCTTGTCGAGTCAACAACTCCCAAGTGACCCTAGTGAAAACTACCTGCCCCCAACAGTCGCCTGAAAGGCATCCAACACGCAACCAACAAAAGATGCATCAAAAGAAAAATTTTTTCAAGATTTAGTGAAATTTTCCCAAATAGAAGACAATCAAGAGAGAGATAAAAAAATCGCAGCATTATTAGCGAAGAAAAAAATCGCATTGATCAACGTCCAGTCTTGAAAAAAACATTAAAAATGACCCGATCGAAAAATTCGGAGACTTCGGAAGTGAAAGAACTAAAAAAGCTAATAGCTTCTTTAGAGAAAAAATTTAACTTAGTTAGCAAAGAAAACGTATTATTAAAAGAACAGCTAACTCAAGCACATCACCAACCAAGATTCGAGCACGAAAATAGTTTTAGTGCACTTACTATCGAAACGACGCAAGACGAGGACATGGACCATGATAACTCTGCACCTGAAGAAGCCAGTGCTCAGCCAGCAAAAAAGCAAAAAAATAATGACTCCCTGGAGCCTTCAACATCAAAAACTAAAAACCAAAGAAGTGCAGCAACTCAAAGCGTTTCTCCGAAAACCCCTGCCAACGGCGTGTCTACAGCCACAGTCAACGGTGTGAACACAACTCCAGCAAGCGGTATGTCTTCAGCATCAAGCACAACAGTAAAAAAGAAACCACCAGCAAACCGAAACTCAAAGAAACACGAAACATCAAGGAAAATTACCGCCAATCAATGTGTATTTTCAAGATGTGAAAGAATCGATTAAACAAATTAAAGAAGATTTGGGCATTAAGGATTTCACCATCAGCAGATACAACGAATCAAAACACGCTATAAAGGTTAGTAATGCATATGATTTTCACAAAATTATAAATGAATTCAAAAATAAAAACATAAACTATTTCACTTACACCACAAAAGAAAAAAAAAACCAAACCTTTGTTTTGAAAGGATTGGCAGATAGCTCGGACCCTTCTGAGATTATGCAGGATCTAATATCAAAAAATTTAGAACAAGTTAAAATCCTAAAGGTAGCCAAATTAATACCGAATACAAAAAAAAATATATCAAACACCAAACCCCGTATATGCACACATCTCCTGGTTCAAATAAGCCCCGAAAGCCGGGCAAAAAACTTACTCAACGTCAAATATATAAATTACCAATCTGTGACATGGGAAAAACTAATAAAAAAAGACATAACTCAATGTAAAAGATGCCAACGTTTAGGTCACGTATCCTCAAATTGCAACATGAAATACAGATGTGTAAAATGTCCTGAGGATCACGGCCCTAACGAATGCAAAATTGAGAAAAACACAACTCTCGAACGCGACCGGTTATACTGCATCTCATGTAAAGAATTTGGCCACCCAGCCTCCTGGAGAGGATGTCCAAGTATTATTAAAAATAAGGAATTTCAATTAAAAAAACAAGAAGAAATTAAGGAACGAAAAGACAAAATTATTAAAAATATCCAATCGACTCTCAAGCAAGGGATAAGTTTCGCTGATGCAACCAAACAAAACCATTCGGGAAATGACACTCACACACCAATAGTTCGTCAAACAGAATCATATGAAAACAAAATTATAAATTTATTCGAAAAATTCCGAGCAGAAATAAAAGAACAATTAGCTAAAATAGACGCTGTAATAATAAATAACTCTAGTAGAATAGACACAATATACGACTTCTTTAACCCGAACTAAAAATAGATCAACCACAAAATAAAAATATTCAAAATAGTCAAAATTTTATAACAAAAGACTTTAAAATTATTTCGCTTAATGTAAATTCCCTGATAGCAAACCAAAGAAGATCAAATCTTTTTTCCTTAATAAAAGAACAAAACCCAGACGCAATCTTTCTCTGCGAAACTAAATTAAATCCAAAACACAAAATAAGTTTCGAAAATTACAACTGTATAAGAAACGACAGGCCCAATTCTTTACGAGGAGGTGGAACAGCTATTCTAATAAAGAAACACATTAAATTCAGCCAGGTCAAAATCCCAGAAGTAGACGAAAAAATTCTAGAATCAACAATAATAAAAATTTTTCTTCCTGACAATAATAATTTGTTCCTAATTTCAACATATGGTGCATCGGGAAAGTCAAAGGAATTTCAAAAGGATCTAAACAATATATTCAGCTCTCTAGAATTAGAAAAAACAAAAAATTATTACTATTTGGCAGGGGATCTAAACGCTCGTCACAAAAATTGGGGGGATAAAATCAACAACACCCGAGGAGTCACACTTAAAAAGTGGATTGACGAAAACGAGATAAAATACAAAATAAAAATATTCAGTTCAGAAATCCCATCATACCCCGCAGGTCAATCTTATTTAGACTTAGTGATAGCAGACACGCGGTTATATATTAAAAACGAAATAAAAAACAACAAACTTCCTATCATCAACTATGACAGTGATCATAATGGTTTAGTCGCAAAGGTAGAATTCAAAAAAGATAACCAGCTAAAAATTGAGACACAAAACGAGCCATCACACTTTAATTTTAAAAAAGCAAATTGGAAAAAATTTAAAAAAGCATTAGAACAAAATTGTAAATTAGAAATTGATCCAAATTCCAACTTAACCAACGAAAAAATAGACGAACTTATAGAAATTCTAGATAAAAAAATAACTGACTCAATGAAAAAAAATATTCCAAAATTCAAACCGATAAATTCAGTCGAAATATACTTAACGTCAGAAATAAAAAAACTTCAAAAAAAGAAAAGTTTTTGCTCACACAGATTAATTACTTCTACAGAAAAGGCAAAAACAAAAATACTCAGGAATTTCAAGAACTCAAAAAATTACTCAACGGAATAAAAAAAAATCTGGTGTGACTGTCGCACAGCACACAACTTTCTCTTACCTTCGGTAATCGAAAGTTGTGTTCTGTGCTTGTCACACCAGATTTTTTGTGTCGACATATATTTAGTTTCCGCCAATATATTAGAATTTAAGACGTCAAATTTATAAACATAGGAAAATATTTATATTTTGTTACCATGGCAACCATTTCTCCTATCTTTCCTATGAAGCACAAGAGTAAAGTGTGCTTCAAACAATTTTGAGGGCAAAACGAGAATATACATTTGAAAGAGCATCTAAAAAATAATTGATTTTTGAATTTTAACCAAAATCGTTAGAGCGAATTTTGAGAAAATCGAAAAAAACTGAAAAAGTACATCAGTAAAGTACTAGTACTCTTTGGCCGATTTTGATTAAAAGCTTATTTTTCCGGTCCCGGGAGGTATTTAACTTAAATATAAAATTTCATCCTCCTAGCTCAATTCCTTCATGCTTAAAATTGAACACACACACACACACAGACACACACACACACAGACACACAGACACACACACAGACAGACCATGTCGCGAAAACCACTTTTTTGGATTCAGGGGACCTCAAAACGTGAAGATCCATCAAAATCTCGACATCGAATTTTTGACATGAATCCAATACTTTCTCTCTATATATATATTACATATATACATAGGTAAGAGAAAGTAACAAATTAAAACAAGAATTCAAAACGGCAATAAATAAACACTGGGAGGAGAAAATTAGGAATATTCCAATAAACGATTCAAAAAACATGTTTCCGCAAATAAATAAAATATTCAGACAAAAGAATGAAATAAAAGTGCCAACCCATCTCAAAATCGCAAGTAATAACACAAGTATACTTAAAAAAGCGAAGATAAACTCAAGATTACTAAACAAAGACACGGCAGGAAATTTCCTAATAACAGAGAAAATAGAAAAATTAAACACTTTAGGCTCTCATTTCTGAGAAATTCACACACAAAACAAGAACATGGGTAAAGAACCTTTAAATAGAATAATACAAAGAGACACCCAGGCGCTAAAACTAGAAAAAGAAAGGGAGCAAACAGACAATACAACGGTTTGCCAATTCTCGGTCAAAAACCCTTCTTTGGACCCAACCTGGCAGAGTCAATGCCCTTATTTCACAAACAAAGAGGAAGTCAAAAAGATCTTTAAAAAATTAAACAACAAAAAATCGGCTGGTATAGATAAAATCCCAAACATAGTATATAAACACATACCAAACAAATTAATGGAATTTTACACCATCATATTTAACAATCTATTAAATAATAAATATTTCCCAATAAAATGGAAGAAAGCCAAAGTAATAGCTATCCCAAAGAAGGGAAAAGACCCAGCACTCCCTTCAAACAACAGGCCTATTAGTCTACTCCCGAACTTAGGAAAAATCTTCGAGATAATTATAAATAAGGCCATAACATATTCATGCAACATAAAACACACTATCCCAGAAACACAATTCGGTTTCAGACACAAACACTCTACAGCACACGCAATAACCAAGCTAACATCGGATATCACATGGTCGCTCAACAACAAACAAAGCGTAGGGGCGATTTTAATTGACGTTGAGAAAGCATTTGACACCGTCTGGAGAGAGGGGTTGATATTTAAATTAATAAAAAAAGGTTTCGACAAAAACTTAATCAAAATGATTTGGGAAATGATTGAAGACAGATCCTTCATAGTCACTGATGGG
>JAKCPI010029727.1:0-35445 GCA_023213315.1 Euborellia annulipes | reverse complement strand
TAATAAAAGAACTTCGTAAACTCCGTTGCCTACATGGCTTACACTGGAATCGATGTATCCAACAATATTTTTGTGCCCAGATACATTGCTCTGAAATATAATATAATTTATATTATAAAATATTCTAAAAATACATTTTAATTATCTATAAAATTAATACTGAAGATGGGATTTTTTGATAATAGTAGTCTAATCTAAAAGGTACTAATTAGTTAGTCCTTAGTGTGTCTCATTTTATAATATAAATTTTTTTTGTGTTAAAATAACAAAGTGCCAATTTATTACAATTTTCCGACAGCGAGGTGTTTGTGGTTAAGTGCCTCCCATCAGGGCAAGAGATGTTAAATTAAATAATGCCTACCATTCGTTGTTATATTGTGAGCAGGACAAGCAGCAAACTATATAGGTATTATTTAATTTAACTTCTCTAGCCTTGATGACGAGGCGACTTGCCACCGAAACATTTGATAGTGGAAATTGCAATAAATTGTGTTGAAAGCCTGTTGTTTACTTCATTGTTCAATTTTGTTGTGTTTTTTTCTGAATAATTTCTTTATATTTTCACCTTACCCAAATTTTCTTATTTTTATCCTCACTACCTGGCCCTAAAATTTTATAGTTTTAAGCATAAGGCATTTTTTCTCTCTATTAAAAGTCAAAGATTTTTCTACGCTTTTCGGAAGGTTTTTTTATTTAAGTTCTAACGCACAAAATTATTAATCTTTTTCTCTTTTTTGGACGCGATCTTGAAATAAAAGAATGGTTTAGAGGTGTCGACATAGATCAATGATGACTAAGTCGTCATTATTTATTTATTTTTTTTTTTAATTTTCCTATCTTTCAACGGAGATTAATCTTCAATAACAGAGAGACGGAGGAGACATTGGCAATGTTTGAAAATTTGAAAATTTTCACGGCAAGTGGGATATGAACCTAAGTTGTATAAGCAACTCTAGATTCGTAATCCGCTGATTATCCGATTAGCCATGAACCTCCTAATTGATAAAAGGCTGCATTAAAATATCTTCAGAATAAGATGGATGATACCTCAGAGCCAGACATTGTTAAATCCAAAATTGAGTGGTTTTAATTTAATTCGTAAACTAAGATATGAGGGGAGGGGATCAGCGCACAAGTGAACTAAATCAACTTTTAACTCTTTTGAGAAAAAATGAATCAAAGTTAAAGCCTTATATTTAGTAGAAAAAATAAAAGGCTAAACAGCTAGGTTTATTTCTTTATTAAAGAACCCACAGCGACGTTTCGGTCGACTATGCGACCATGCCATGAAGATGGTCGCATAGTGGGCCGAAACGTCGATGTGGATTCTTTAATAAAGAAATAAACATAGCTGCTTGGTCCACTTTTTCAATCAAAAATATAGATATTGACCCGTAGATATATATATAGATTTGATAAATTTCGGGGGGGGGGGGGGGCTTGTTATATATGAAATAAATATATATATAAAGATAAATATAGAGAGAAAGTATTGCGAACATGTCAAAAATTAGATCTCGAGATTTTGATTGATATATATACATGTTTTTTAAATTATAAAATTTTGGGAATATTTTTTTTTAAATAAAAATTAAGATCAATTTTGCTAAATGGCTCATAGCTAGTGCTCAAAATTAAATGAATGAAATATTTAAAGAAATTGCAAAGTTTTTTAGGGTGAAATTTCTCCAAAATTTACTGATAATAATTCTAAGATTAAAAATAGACATGTGTGGGTTGAAAAAGTTTGACTATTTATATACAGGAAATGATAATGATGGATGTTTAATAATTAGGAAGGGTCTAAATGAGATATGTTTATTATTACTAATAGTAGTTTCTATCTATAAATTAAAAAATATAAAGGCAAGTTAAACCTTGGTTGGCCTCCCGAGGAAAATGTTTATGTCGTCGGTAATCGACGAGTCAAGCAAAGCATAATAAAGACTAAATAAGCTTATGAAAGTCGCAGTTAGCATTCATAATGGTTATAATAATAGCAATTAAATGGAATAAATAATAAAATTATATGCAATATTAGAAGCTGAAATTCAAATTTGACGAGGGAGAGTGGTTTAAAATTAAAAATTAATATATTAATTTCTTTTAAAAAATATATTTCTTTTTCTTACCCGAGTCTTTTGATTTTTTTTTTTGCGGATCTAGTTTTCCCTAGGAAACGGGATGCATTTCATCTAGACTTTCCACTAATATAGGAACCTTTTTTCAATTTCAATTCCTCTACACTATAGAGCCCCTTTGGTTTAAAATTAAAACATTAATATATTAAAATTTCTTTTCGAAAACAATATATTTCTTTTGCCCACCCACCTTAATTTTAAATAAAATTTATTAAAGGGTTTTTTTTTATTGTAAAAACTCGCCACACCTTTTAAAAGAATATTCTTAATTTTCTAAAAAGATTATTTCTTTCCAACCCATTTAAAGGTGTGGTATTTTCAGAGCTCGAAAAATATAAAATTTAAATAAAAGGCAGGTTCAAAAATAAAAATTAAAAGTAGTAATAAAAAAAAAAATTTCATAAAGAAACATTTTTATTTATCCCCCCACCATTCAAAAAAGTTATTTACCCCTCACTCCCTCCATCACACAATAATTAAAGATTGAAAGATAGTGAAGAGAATGTTAAGAAGTCTTTTTGATAAAACAAATATTTTTAAGACCAATTTCTAAAAATGATTTTAACAGGAACAGTGATGGAATAAAAAACATTTTAAATTTCGGGAACCCATTGCTCCCATCTTCAGGACGATAAATTGATAAAGTTGCTTAGATTGATACATTTCGGTTTATCATGGGCGTAACTAGGGGGGTGCCGGGGGGGGGGGGCTGCTCCCTCCCCGAACTGTGGCCCCACCCCAGAAAGCTCCCAGCCCCAAGAAAAATTGAGAAAATATGGGGCTTTCCAAGCCCTCTGGAGGATAGCTGGTCCCATGACTCCCCCCCCCCCCCCCCCCCAAGCTAAATTCTCTAGTTACGCCCATGCGGTTCATACAAAAGATAACATAAATTTGCATATACATCTAATAATATATGCAAATTTATGTTTATTTTACATAAATGGTATATGCAAATTTATGTTATATTTTTTGTATGAACCGAAATATATCAATCTAAGCAATATTAACAATTTATCGCCCTGAAGATGGGAAAAAAGTCGAAGATATTTAAAAAGTTTTTTTATTATTCCATGCTGGCTGCCTACATTCACCTGTTCCTGTTAATTATCACTAAGCCATCGAATTTCTTCTTTTTAAAAATGATTTTTTAGGACACATACAATACCTAAATATAAAGTTCAACTTCAAATATTTTTAGTATAGACAGTTCTTTTTTTTTTTAAGTAAATAGGATATAGAGGGACAAGTACCGAAATTTTTTTTTATAAAAGTATAAACTTTATCATTGTGGTGAAGATGCGCGAGTACAGTAGAGTGAGATGATATACATCCCTCCTTTCAAAGTAGATATACAATATATTTTTTTCTACTTTATAATTGTATACTTATTGTAAATAATCTAAATTGATAAAAGATAAATGCAATAAATTAAACAGAATGATAATATGAGAAGATTAAAGGGAGAAAACAAGATAAAACGAAATATGATAAGGATATTGAACCTCATGAGATTTCTGAAATAATAACACATATCAAGTTTTTTTAGTCCTCTACTATTCCTTTAATTTTTGGCATTGTTGCTTGAATAAATAAGTAGAGTGGATAGAGAAACCGGAAACAATTTTTTCCACAAATACTTAATTTATTGCAAATATTTGAGAAGATGGTTTAAGGGGGAAGCACAATCATTTCAAACTTGAGTTTTCAATATAGAGTTTTTCTTCGGGCTTCATCGCCCCTCGTTAATTATTGCAAATATTTATAACAGTATAACTCAGTTCATCTTCAGAACCCAAAAATAAATTATGTCAACTTGTTTAATATATTTACATGAAATAAAAGTCAAGTAGTTCTCGATAATTCCTCCTCGTTTCTCCCTCTAAATCTTTTGTCAAGTTGTTTGCTGTGAGGTTACGAAATTAGGCGAACGGGATTATTAGTTTTTATTGAAAGTAGTATTAATAAGCATCTTATAAATGAGAGAGGAGTAGTGGGGAATATTTTGAACCCATAAGGTCAAGAACCCAAAAGTTGGGAAGGAGTAGAAGAATGGAAAGATAAAAGATTATCTTATTTTATAGTACTTTCTTATAAGTAAAAATTTTAAATATATATAACTAGTGAATAGAAAAAATTAAAATACTTACAGCTATTTGAATCTCTCTTTTGGCAACATTAAGATCATGTTCATTATTGACAAACATTCGCTTGAGAGCATATCGTTGAGTTGAATTATTGCCTTTTGCAAGAAAAACAACTGCAAATCCACCTAAAAAAAAATTGGGATTACAATTATAAGCATTTTCAAGTTCTATAAAATTTATTATTAATAATTAATATAAGAGAGTTTTGGTTAATCGAATATATAAATAAGAGAAAGTAAAAAGAGGAGCATTTCTCTGGAAATTGTATTATTTCATCATCTATGTGCAATATATATATATACATGTAACCATATATATATATATATAATCGATCAATATTTAGCTATTGAATTTTTAAAGAAAATATTTTAATAAAAAAGAAATTTAAAGTTTTTCAAAATGTTAATATGGGAAAGGGAGGAAAAAAGATCTAAAAAGTAAAGAGAAATATTAAGATTTGGTCAGGTAAACAAAATAAGGAAGAATTTAGAAAATGATGCTTTAATAAAAGAGAATAAGTATTTTGTGATGATTTTTATTTTGATGGATCTCTATTAAAATATATTATTTTGTAGTGGTGTTAACAATAAAAATTGAATCGAATTAGTCAAATATCAGCAATCAGATTAGTTTGACATGATGTCTGGAAAATTTCACAGCTTCTTTCCTCTAAAAGATAAACATTGAATGTTTTTAAACAAAGTAAAATGTATTATTTAAGAGTTATTTTTCCTAAAAAGTATCAAAATAAGGACCTATATATATATACACTTGTCTATCTTTGGTTGTTATCTAAATCTATTATATAATATAAAAAATTAGGTTTTAGAACCTACATTTTAATATCTTGGATTAGGAAAGTTATCTTAATTCGTGAAAATGCTTGAACCAAAAAATATAATAATTATGAGAAATTAAATAAAATCAAAGAGATAATCATTTAATTTTTAATAAAAAAAATTTTCAAAATTAAAATAATGAATAATTTGCCAAAATATCAAAGGATAAAGGTTTTCTTTCTAATCATCTATAAACATATTTTGTTTTAATGTAAAATTAAATTTCAAGATGTCTTTCTAAATTAAAAAAAATCAATTAAATCAAAGTAGCAGAACTAAGGGAAAAAAAAACAGATACATTATAGAAATTTATTTTGTTTTTTTGGGGACTGAGTGTTTATAACTTATAAATTAATTATATTTTTTTGTATAAGTATTGTTACCAATTTAATTTCATAATGAATCTAAATGATATTAAAAAGATTTCAATAAATTTTATCCATATTGGGCAAGAGGGATAAACTAAACTGCAAGGCCCGGATTAATATATATATATTAATATATATTAAATTTAAGGGTCAGTGTTCTTGCTCTTCATTTCACTAATACTATAATTGTAATAAAAAAAAATTGCCAGAGTTGTTGAGGGTCGGTATTATAGGCAAACGTAAATCTTAGGCATCTTAGACAATAAATTATGAGCCTGAAAAAGTAAAAGATTCTGGGTACGATCCACCACAAAAAAAACACAACTAACCCACTTTGGATAAACGGAATCAATCCTGAACATAAATGTGTCAATATATACACAATTCTAACGGTTTGAATAAAGATCAATTAAATAATTTAAAAATTGGAAACGTTCATAATTTATTTTCAAAAATATTTAATTGGTATCAATCTCAGAATTCTAAATGGTGAGTTTTTTAAACTAAATTATGTTAAATATATTAAATCATAAAATTTATAATTTAATATATGAATTGAAAATATGTTTACAAAAAAACACAATATCTTACCTTCAGCAATGACATCTTCGATGGTGACAGTTGTTCGACCCACTGTGAAAACTTTACCAACAAAACTATTGGTTTCTTTTGAAGTTGTGTCTATTTTTGTTTCAATTTTAGAAAATAATTTCTTCATTTTGACTAGAAGGTATTTTTATACGATAACGAAGAATAATAGAATGATAATATATATGTTTATATAAATATATAAATTATATATATTTATATATTTGACAGTTTTAATAAAAACTAGCAAAGAACATTGCTATGTATTAAATTAGCTAATAATCTTTTTTCTTAATATAATTCACTAATTTTTCAATATAATTGGAATATGTATTCACCACAGACATTTTTTTAATAACTAAAATAAGACAAATGAGGTTAAAATAACAAATTCTAATGGCCACTTTCAACACGTCAGTCCGGCTGTATTCTCTTCGATGTTTTATGTCGATTCACTAGTTACTATTATTTTAAAACAATGGAATTTATATAAAACTGATTACACATATTTTAAAGAAATTTAAAATACTTGAATAAAGGAAAAAAATATAGTAAAAAAGATTAAAAATTTACTCTTAACATCAGCCTAAAATATATGAACAGCTGAGCGCGGCTGTTTGATGTTTGCGAAGATGAGGGCGTTGCTGTGCAGGGCGGCAATTTTGCTTGCAGAGGAAACATTTACCGAAACGGGAAAAAATAAAATCATCAACCATATAAGACTTTTATGATAACCGTTGTTAATGAATATATCTGTTTGGGGCCCAGGCATCCAAATGGATTAAATAAAATTATCAGACTGCCTGGGATCCGAACCCGCGACCCTTGGTATACAAGGCAGGCGCTACCAACTACACCAAGTCCGAGGACCAATGTAAAATTTATTTGTATGGGAACATATTTATATTTTGTTACCATGGCAACCATTCCTCCTATCCTTCCTATGAAGTACAAGAGTAAAGTGGTCTTAAGAATATTTCAATGGCAAAATGAGAATATACATTTTAAAGAGCATCTAAAAAATTTTTGAATTTTAATCAAAATCGTAGGAGCGAATTTTGAGAAAATCGAAAAAACCTGAAAAAGTACATCAGTAAAGTACTAGTACTAGTACTTTTATAGTCTTTCGGCTGCTGTGTCTGTTAAAGTATCAGTCGCGCTTTGTGGGAAGCTAAATGGACATAGACAAAATAGGAAAAATTTGTTTTTATTGTATTTATTTATAATAATAGAAAAATATAAGTTTCTTATATGATAGAATGCCGCTTGGACAAATATATGGTGGGTGAGAGATAGTGATGATAATTAATTATATCACGATATAAGAAAAAGACATATCATAGAAAATAAAAATCTTAAGAAAATATATACTTTTTTTAAAATTTCTTTTATCTAATAAAACTCTATGTGACACAAGATGAAAATAATTAAAAAGAGGGTCCTAAAATATTTAAAATTTATAATCATTTTTACTTTTTTTTATTAAAAACTAGGACAATTTCGGCACATTTTAACTTAATGATTTACAAAAAGAGTTACATGATTCTTGTCTCATAATCCAAGGTACCTACTACAAAACAATCCGTGTCCAAATTTATTCAAAATATATAAATGAGTTGGAAGAAAAAATATCAACAGCTTTTTTGAAGTGACAATTACATCACCTTATTAACAAATATTTTGGCCATTCTCAGTGTCACAGACACGGACTTGATTCAGCGAGAAAATAAAATTGCAATGTCGGAATGAGGATTTGTTGGTCGTAATATAATGTTTGTTAATTAAGTGATGTTCAGGTCTATTCTCTAAAAATAGACGTTAAAATTTACCTCATAAATTGGGTGTTAAAATTAAACATCATAAATTGACTGTTAAAATGTAAAATAATAACATCAGCGTTAAAAATGCTATTCTCTAAACCAGCGTTTTCCAAACTGTGAGGCGCGAATATTAGCCACAGCGAACAATTTTCTAAATGACTGCTAAAGTTTTATAAATAAACATTATAATAATTTGTATCAATCCTTTTTTTTTCAATACAAAATTTTGTATTTGTATTATTTTTAGGGTCCGACCGAAACAAGATTTTCAGCCGAAACCGAAACCGAATACTCGGCCTCAACCTTAGTTTCGGCCGAAACCGTAACCGAAACCGAAACTTGTATTTCCTATAAAAAAATTTATATTTTTTTTTTTTTTTTTAATTTTTTTCCCCTCCGTGAAAATCATTTTACCTTTTTTTTGGGGAGACAAAAATTTTTTCTCCTTCAAGTGCAAATCATTTGACCTTTTTTTTTTAAGACTCAAGTTTCGGCTACTTTTTGGCCGAAACCGAAACTACGGCCGAAACCATGATTTTTGGCCGCGAAACCGTAACCGAAACCGAATATTCGGTCGGTTCCTAATTATTTTATTAAAAAAAGGGGGGGGGGGAGGCGTTATACGATTTATTATTTTTAAGTAGAAGAATTTCGATGGCTGAGTGGTAATTATTAGGATTAGGAAGATGTATGGCAGCCAGCAAGTGATAAAGAAACTCTATTTGATTATCGTCCTAAACCAAGTTTTTCGATGTTTCAGGACGATAATCAAATAGAGTTTCTTTATCACTTGCTGGCTGCCATACATCTTCCTAATCCTAATGATTTATTATTTTTAAGGGAGGCGTGGTAACATAAAGTTTGGAAACCACTGCTCTAAAGCAAGTTTTAACAGCGACGTTAACATTTTACTCATCTAAATGTTAATGTTCCTTATGAAGATAGCTACGTTTTCTTTTGTTCGGTTACACCCCTTAACCTTTCGCGAATGACCATTACAAACGTGATTTGTTATTCTCAATATAGTAGACTGAGTATCTGTGAAACCAACTTAAAAAAATTATATTCTCTAAACCAAGTTTTTATCTCAAACCTGTCAAATTCATAACCATATTTTTGGTTATTAAAGACTACATTTTGATGCATTAAACTCGGCCTTGAAATATTAAAGGCACCACCTTAGTATGACATTAATTTTTAACACTATTGACTAAATGTTAACCCTTTGACGTTAAAGTTTTTGCTAACAGAATAGCAATTTGAGGCAAGTAGGTGTTAAAATGAATTAACGTTAATTTCAGATTTTAAAAGTTAACGTTTTTGCTTAGAGAATAGAATATATAGAATAGTCAATTTAATTAATTATAAAGACCGTCGGTCAAAAAATAAATACTTTTGAGTATTGTCCGTTTTTACAAATGTGGATTTTATAGCTGGATAATCGTTGATAGGTAAATAAAAGAAAAGCAGCTAAAATTATTTCATTTATTGACCCACTAGGCTGACGTTTCGGTCTTGGTCAAGACCATCCTCAGAGCTTGCGGGCTGAGGCTCTGAGGATGGTCTTGACCAAGACCGAAACGTCAGCCTAGTGGGTCAATAAATGAAATAATTTTAGCTGCTCTTCTTTTATTTACCTATTATCCGTTTATTTGTAAATATTTCGACCCTAGTGATATGGAATCATCTTCAGTACAATCAACAGATGTTTTGCAAATCGTTACTTACGTGATTATAAAAATTGCATTCATGGAATGCTCAGCTATTTTGTCATATTGGATGGGAGAAAGTAACGATTTGCAAAACATCTGTTGATTGAACTGAAGATGATTCCATATCAGTGGGGTCGAAATATTTACAAATAAACGAATGCGGATTATTTTTTGGCCGACGGTCCTTATAATTAAATTGATCATCCTTACGCCCCTCTACAAACAATATATAGAATAGTTACGGTTATCTGAGAAAAGTGATTGGTTTTAATCCCCATAAACAATACCAAAATACATCTCTTTCGAATTAAAACACGTATTTATTCGAAACATTAGGGCACTAATTTCTCTGAATAATTTAGGTGACTTGCGGTTATCGTAATTAATATACAAATAATAACGTTAAGACTACATGTATATTGTCAGTGATACCAAAAACTAAAAAATGTGAAAATTAAATAATATATCAGCTATATTATATATATAAGATATTTATAAAATTATATTATATGAATTTAATATTTTCACATAAATATAAAATTATAAAAAATTAGCTTCAGGAATATCATGATTTAATTTTGAAAAATAAAATTTTTTGCTTAATTAAACTATGCAGCTTTTTTGTTCTTGCTATATAGTAAATGTGAAGAAGTAGTACTTTCAAATCCACCGGATTTTTTATGGCCTTTGTGTGAACTTTTAGAATGTCCTTTACCGCTTTTTCCTTTTTTTTCCATGAGAAGAAGATTTAGATTTAGTCTGAAAAATAAAAAAAATATTAATATTTATTTTATTTTATTTTATTTATTTATGAACATTAATGCTCTGAGGCGATTTGTGCCTCATATGAGCAGCAAACAAAACAACAACACATTTACAGCGAAACAGACAAAACAAAACAAACAGAACGCTCAGCAAAAACAACAAACCCATACAGTAACACACCTCAATATGTTTTGCACCGCAAGAAAAATCCGGGGCCGCTCACCGTCCCGGCACAGGCCCACCCAACAAGTCCCTCAGTCTGGATTGAAAAATCCCCAGACTACCCGACAGCCGTACCTCCCGAGGGAGGGAATTCCACAGCGTGGTGGCCCTTACCAAAAAAGATCTATGGCAAAAAGCCGTCCGATGTTGAGGCATAATCAGATCCTCACGACATGATCTTAGGCCATGACCAGTATGAAGGTTGAACTTCAGGAGCTCGTACAGATAGGCGGGAGACTTATGGTGGATCAAATTATATATAAATATACCCAGAAAGTAGGATCTCCTCTCAGACAACCTGGGCCATCCAAGCCTCTCGTAATAAGGGCTTATATGCTCGCGAGGGCTGATATTAAAGATAAATCGGATACATGCATTTAAAGCTCTATCCAGCCCCCGCGCCTGCCCAGCCGACAAGCCTCCATACACCACACTGCAATAATCAAAGTGTGGGAAAATCAGTGACTGGACTAGGTGGGACCTAACGTGCTCCGGTAAAAACGATTGGCTTCTTCTGATCTGGTGTAGGATGCCATAGACCTTGCCACGGATGTGACTCACATGGTCCCGCCACGTCAGGCCGGAGTCCATCACCACCCCCAAATCCCTTACTCGGCGGTCGAAATCCAGGGCGACCCCATCAACCATGACCCTAGGGAGATACGGGAGAACCCTGTCAATAGTGGGGCTATTCCCAAAAACTATAGCTTTAGTTTTATTGGCATTTATGGATAGCCCATTTTCTCTTGCCCACGAAGATATTCTCTCTGCCACTAAGTTAATTTCTGATACTGCCTCCTCACCCTCTGTCGGTCTGAAAGAGTTATAAATCTGTAGGTCGTCAGCGTAAAGTTGGTATTTACAGTCTATGTGGTCAGAGATGTCATTTATGTATATAGAGAAAAGAAGGGGACCCAATACTGATCCCTGCGGGACACCGCGTTCCAGCTTTAGGTAAGTGGAGCAATTTCCGTCACTGTCAAGGACAGACTGTTCTCGCCCTGTCAGGTAAGAGGCGAACCAACAGATAGAATTGAATGAGAAATTAATTCTTGAAAGCTTATTCAGAAGGAGTCCAACATCTATAGTGTCAAACGCCTTGCTGAAATCAAAAAGCACCATTAGTGTTATTTCATGTTTATATAGGGGTTAACTTTAAAGTTGACATAGCAGGGCTCTCCAGGGATCTAAAGAGCCCATTTAATTACTAATAATTTAGTTTATGTGTATATTGTATTTTAATTAATTCTTCAATTTTTCTTAAGAAAGAGATTTTTTTAAATTACAATTGGAAGATTGTCGCTGGATCAGATGTATAAGGAAAGGATCGGAGAATTTGATGGATTCCTCTCACATCATCTTTAATTAGTAGATATTTCGACCGGCATCACGCCTTGCCATCATCAGTACAAAATAATGATTTGGTAAAGGGCCCGTGCCAAACAATGTGTAAGAATTATTTCAGAGAACGCAGCACCAGATGAGAGGAGTCCATCAAATGCGAGATTTTTTTAATCTTTGTTACATATTCGAGTTAATCCGGGCTGTATTTTTTTATTTTAATAAGTTGGAAAAGTCTGTTTCTTATGTAAATATTTTGGATATCTCATCTCACCTTCCTTTTTAATTAAAATTTGGAAAAGACCAAGTTCAGGAGTAGCAAAGAAAAGAAAGCCTTTCTATGCCGTTTCGGACACAATTTATTCGTCCATCCTCAGTGCTTATAGGCTTATATTTATTTTAGGCAAAAAGTTGTAATTGTTCTTGAAATATTTTGTAGCTCTCAGTTTTAAATTGTCTTGATGCCCAAAAGTTCGTGTACATGTACATTTCATTCAAAGGGCGAGTGTTTAAAACGTGAGAGTCTTTTCAAGAATTTTATTTTAATGTTATATTTTTTTTTATCAATTGGCAATTATATTACACAGCTCGTACCGCAAGATTAAAAGCATTGATCGCAAATGTATCTTTCGATGAGCTCTTGGGCTTGGTGTAGTTGGTAGCGCGCCTTTTAGTCTTTGCTTAAGACACTTCCAGATGAGCTTAGGTGTGAAATTTGATATTTAAGAGAAGACGTTTTAACAACGTTTGCTAGGCTCAACTCAAAAATTGAATTTTCGAACTTTCGCCACTATGATTTTCAGCAAGCGATATGAACATATTCTTTTGTGTTTATTTATCATGTACAACTTTTGATAATTCATTTTGTATGACTTTTTAATCTTAGTATGGTGCCGATGTTCAAGGGCTAAAAAAATGTTTTTAATTTAAATGTGATTGAAAGTTTTTAGTTACCGTTAAAGACGGGAAGTTTTTAATGCTCCCGAAATATTCGGAATTCAAATTTACCCAAATTCAACTTTTTCCCCAAAATATAGCTATTAAAAAAAAAAAATGAGAGATCAAATGAGACAGAAATATCCTTAAAAAAATGGAAATACGAGAGAGAAATTGGGCCTGCCTAAAGACATAATTATTAATTTGTATTTTGTTAAAGATACAAACGTTTCGTCAATATAACCAGTTTTTCTAAATTTGTACCGTTTTTACTTTCTCGTATAGAGAAAGTTATGTAATCGTAAAAAAATTCGACTTCGAGATTTTGATGTTTCTCCACGTTTTAGACCTCCCTGAGTCCAAAAAAACCATTTTTGGCATTATGTCTGTGGTGGGTGTGTGTGTGTGTGTGTGTGTGTGTGTGTGTGTGTGTGTGTGTGTGTGTGTGTGTGTGTGTGTGTGTGTGTGTGTGTGTGTGTGTGTGTGTGTGTAAACACGATTGCTTAAAAACCAAAGCAGCTAGATCGATGAAATTTGGTATATGCTCCTTACACTAAAATTGTAGATTTCTATCAACTTTTGGAGTAAATACGTCACTTGGAAGTAGTACTTTACTTAAAAAGTTTTTTCAAAAATTTCGAAATTTTCAATTTTTTTGTTATTTATGATAAAATACTCTATTTTAAAAAGCTTTTATTCTTTGACATTTTTACGAAAACTGAATAGTTTTTGAAATAATCACAGAAGAAATAGAAAATATTCGTTAATTTTGATAAAAAATCAAAACAAAATCATACAGGTGTCATTAAAAAAAGGGTAAATATAAACAAATGAATTTGTGAAACAAATGAATTTGTTTATATTTATCCTTTTTTTAATGACACCTGTATGATTTTGTTTTGATTTTTTATCAAAATTAACAGAATATTTTCTATTTCTTCTGTGATTATTTCAAAAACTATTCAGTTTTCGTAAAAATGTCAAAGAATAAAAGCTTTTTAAAATAGAGTATTTTATCATAATATAACAACAAAATTGAAAATTTCGAAATTTTTGAAAAACTTTTTAAGTAAAGTACTACTTCCAAGTGACGTATTTACTCCAAAAGTTGATAGAAATCTACAATTTTAGTGTAAGGAGCATATACCAAATTTCATCGATCTAGCTGCTTTGGTTTTTAAGCAATCGTGTTCACACACACACCCAGACGTAATTCCAAAAGAATATACGAGAAAGTCTCGGGGAAGTCAATCCCCATATTTTTTTAATATTCAATCGGTCATTAGAAAATTTTACGGGGTATACCTGAATTTTTCCAGATATTTTGAGGATTAATGTCAATTATTTCGTATTAATGCTCTCGTGTAATAAATGGCTTACTATATTTTGAGGAGCGAAAGAGATCTTTAATTTCAAAGGGGAAAATGGAGTCTAAGTAAAATTAAAGTATTTTTCCTACGCCCAATGAAAAAAAAACTTGAGAATGACCTTAAATATGTAGAGATAGGATAATGGGAATTATTATCTGTTATTTCATAAATAATTATCGAAAAGCCTTAGGCTGAAAGTCTAAAAAAAGCTTATTATAATATAATTATTTTAAGAAAAGAGATCACTAACTATATTATTATTCAAAAACATAGTTTCTTACTTTGGACTTTGTCGACTTGTGTTTTCCACTTTGATTCGAATGGTGCTTTTTTTCTGCTTCTCCATATTTTTCATATTGTCCCATCTGATGATGATTGCGCCAAAATGAACTTATCTTCTTTTTTTCATCCTTGTGATATTTATCCCGATAGCCCTTTTAAAAAAATAATAATAATAAATATCAAGTACGGTCTAAAACTTAAACAGCTTTTGTGTGCCGCCAAATTTTAGAAATTGTAATACTTTTATACTACTCTTATAATATTTTTTTTATTAAGAGTAAAGTTTAAATTAAAGAAAAGTACATCAAGCTCAAATTACTCATTAAAAGTATTATTATTAACTTGCAATTAATCCCTTAATAAACGTACTGTTGTTTTTGTAGTACAGTGAGGGTCAATATTATGTCCCACCCATGTGTTTTCCACTTGTGATTATTTCATTGTTTTTAAAAAAGAAAAATAAAATCTTTTTTAGAAATTTTCTAGGTTTGAACCATGAAAGTTTCCTTTAAAAAATATATAATATTTTTTTGAAAACAATGAAATAATCACAAGTAGAAAACGCATGGGTGGGACTTAATATTGTCCCTCACTGTACATATTATTTTATTTTACATTCAAAATTATTATCATAAACTACAGTATTTTATACAGTATATTTATTATAGGGAAGTAAACAACTTAGAAACTTATCTTTTTCTTTGTGTTCCGCCAAATTTTGAAATCGTTAAAAAAAAAAGGTTGAGAATCACTGCACTAACCTTATATATATATATATAAAACCCTAAAGGAATTTGATCAATTAAAAGAAATAATTTTATAATTTTTTTAATTTACTTTATTTTTATATTCCTTTAGTAACCACCCGAGCCCAGCAATGGTACATTAGAAAAAGACATGTGTGAACTATTTAATTGGAATCAATATGTTTCAGTTACTTTTGGTGAGCGCTGGTTCTAATTTATTTTTAAATAAAAATTCATGTTTTTTTTATATACAAAAAAAAAAAAGTCAAAATGAGTAAATACTTTTTGGAGTGTGACAAATTTAAATAAAAGACAGCTTTTTTTTATTGAATGACAAATTAACAGGAAATTAAATTTTAAGCATTTAATTAAAAGTATAGCTACTTTTGTTTTTCTTAAGAATTTTTTCCTACCTTTTCATAAGTTCCTTTATCATTATGACTTCCTTCATGAAATTTGAAGCTATGACCCCCTTTATTTTCTTTATGGTGATCAGAGCCTGTCGACCCTTCTTCTGAATGTTCATGTTTCTTGCCTTTTTCATCAGCGTGAGATGTTTTTTTTAATTCACTTCCTGACTGCCCTTTAGATGCATGTTCATTGTCCTCAGTATGTTGGCCTCCACTTTTTTTATGGGCGCCTTCAATTACTAATTCTTTTGATGAATCGTTGCCACCTTCTCCTTTGGAATGTTTTTCTTTTGCATGATATGATGATGGTAATGCAGCAAGAATTGCCGCTATTAGAAGTAACCATTGCTGAAATCAAATCATAAAAAAAAAATCTTTATAACTAAATCAAATTATCTAATTCTTTTTTTTTATTATTATTATTCTATTATAAAGGTGATTAAACAAATTTTATACCGTAAAAATACTTTTTTTATTATATAAAAATAATAATCATTTAAATAATGAAATTAAATTATTAATCACTTACAACTGTCATGAAGCTGATATGGTTGTGTTTGGCTATCAGGTCAACTACGACAACGTCTTTGTAGTCGGGGAGGCAAACAAGGAAACAGGCTGCATTAGATTCGGTGGTCGCCGTCGGGCGAAAGTGGCCAACCAACCCAATCGATGGCTACGCCTCATTGGTCCAGAGAAAACTGAAAAATATTATGTAATCACTTTTTTTTGAAGCTTTTTTTTATTTTATAATTCCTTATTATCTTTAAAAAAAAAAAAAACATACCAATTTTGTCTAATTAAATAATTCTTTCATTTTATTGAAAAGAAATATAAAATAAATAATAATTATTAATACTTTCAATAAAAAAAGAATAAAATCTTTTTTATCGATATTTGTCTTATTTCGCGGTGATTAATCGGTGTTTAGCAGAAATTTGTCTTAATATTTACAATTAAAATTAATTTTTAATGGTAGAGGCATGGGCATAACTGGAGGGCCAGCCCCCCCCCCCCACAGAAAAATTGAGTCAATATGGGGACTTCAAGGCCCCCCCGGAGGATAGCTGGTCCCATGCTCCCCCTTCCAGCGAAGAGAACTGGTCCCATGGCCATCCAGCCAAATTCCCTAGTTACGCCCATGGGTAGAGGGAAAGGTTCAAGGGTCTAAATTCGGGCTAGCAGAGTTTCTAGTACAGTAAAGCGAGCAATATAGCAAAAACAAAGTGAAAAGTCCACGGATCCCAGGCAGTCCGAATATTTATTTAGATCATTTGGATACCAAATGGTATAAATTCTGTCTGGACCCCCTAATATACCGTATATAAATAATTTTGAATTCTTAAGGTCTATATGGTTTAAGATGCCAAAAGACTAAAAAAAAAGATATAAAATTTATAAATGGACCTGTGGCTCAGGGCTAGATTGAAATAAATACGGACAGAGTCTAAATGGCCTAGGAAGGCGAAAAAGACCATAAATCAATTAAAAAACAAACACTAAATGCCCCCAGTAGCCATAGATGCAAAATTAAAAAAAAAAGCATATTATAATAAAAAATTTAAAAAAAGTCGGTCATAAAAGTTGCTTTTTTCAAAAAAAATCTCTGAGCCAAAAAAGATCCAAAAAAGTCGCAAAAGTCGTTTTTGAAAATCTCAAGGCTTGCAGCTTTATACATGGTAATCTCAAAAAACGTTTCTTTTTGTGAGATCAGTGGTGAAATCTAAAAAAATCTAGAAAAGTCTCAAAATTTACAAAAGAAGTTCCTCTCTCAAGAATGTCAGTCTGGCGCCAGAACGGCCGAAACCACATTTCACTTTTTTGGTTTTATGCCTTAGTATCTATTAAATCGTGAATTCCAGAGTAGTACAGTACTTCTCATGATATAGTAGTACAGTACTACTCATGATACAGAAGTACAGCACTGCTCTGGAATTCATGATTTAATAAATTACTAAGGCATAAAACCAAAAAAGTGAAATGTGGGTTCGGCCGTTCTGGCGGCCTCATATAGGCCTACTATACTCACTGTATGAGGTTCACCCAGCCTATGTGATTAAAATTGGGGAGCATCTTGAATTAAGAAGTAGCGGCCTCTCCGATCAAGAAAACCAAGATAAAGGTTAGAGGTCCCGTTGTACTGATCATACAATACCGCCCGAGCAGCGGCAATCGACTTGGCGGGCCTTGTCCTTTCAGGGTGTTGAGCTATTCTTCTTTGGAGTGTTCAAATTTTTTTTTTGTATTTTATTTAAATTCCATATTTCTTCTGAAAATGCAATATATTCCCTAATTAAGAAAGTATCTTATAAAATAATCATAAAAATGAAAAAAAAAATAAATAAATAATAATAATAATAAAAGATCAACAGGAAATCAGGAACAGTAGTAAAATTAGTCAACTAAAGAATAAGTTTTCCTTCAGTTTTTTTATTAATTAACGTCCATTTTCGTTAATAAAATAAAAAAAAAAATTATCCTAAGGTATTGAACTTTCTGTCAGAGAGCAAAAAATGAATATTTAATGAATTTGCAAATCTAATGATTAAAATACAACACAGGGAAAGTTTATTTTAGATATTTTATCTATACTAGCCTTATTGAAAATAAATGATTCAAATAACTTACTTTTAATTGAAGCATGTGAACAAATGTTTGTCCATATAAATGCTTTTTTCAAATATTGGATAAAGGACCATTACATACTGACGTTAAGCTCATCCTTTCAGCTTTATTACATCCTGCAGCCCCTGGTCATCTAAAATTGTCCTTTTTCTTAAAACTGCTTCTGCAATTTGAAAATAATGATTTTATTTAGAGCTTTAGTATTAAAAGAAATAAATTTTGTAATTTAAGTCATCTTTATAGATTCAGTATAGAAATCGTGTTAAGAAATAGTATTTTAAAGAATGTGTTATTTGTCAATTTTTTTTTTTTTTTAATTCAAATATTGTCGATACTTTCGAATGCTCACTCGACGGTGCTATTATTTATTGACTATTTAATAAAGTTGGTGGCTTTCATTAAACAAAAAATAAAAATAATACTATTATTGCTTTAAATAAATTTATTTTTTAACTTTTTCTTAAAATGACAATAAAAAAATATATTGATTGTTAAAGATATATTGGAAAATTTAATTGGAGCGGAATAATTTTTAAATTTAAAATATAATAAAAAAAATATATTTAAACATATTCACTTAAGACATGAACTTGATTCTGTTTCTAGGGTGATATGTCGAAAAATAAGAATTTATGATTAAAAAATTTGCTTGAGATTTGTTTCTCGACTATCACAATTTAATTTGAGTTTTTTATTTAAAATTAAAAAATACATTTTGCTAACAAGACCATTTTAAAAAGCATTGAAGGAAAATGAGGTGTTCAGGAAAAATACGTCACTTGGTGGTCTATATGAGGATATATGTTAATATAAAGTCTTGTCAAAGGAATTTAAAAAAATATAATTAATTTTCACTCATCCAGGACTGTAGATTTAACAATAGGTAGGATTGAGAGGCCTTATTCGGTCCGTTTAAAGAAACTAAATATATTTCAAAAATATATCGTATTTTTTATTTATTAATTTGTCTTCCTCATACCACAGGTTTGCGGCACAGCGGTCGAAACCTGTGGTATGAGGAAGAAAAATTAATAAATAAAAAATAGGATATATTTTGTTTCTTTAAACGGACTGTATAAATCCTACCTATTAAAAAATAATTGGAAGATTTTCGCTGGATCAGATGTATAAGAAAAGGACCGGAGAATAAAAGCCAGCATTTGATGGACCCTCTCACATCATCTTTAATTAGCAGATATTTCGACTGGCATCACGCCTAGTTATCATCAGTGCAAACAAATGATTTGGAGGAGGGCCCGTGTCAAACAATAGGTGAGAATTATTTTAAAACAAATGGCTTAAATAAAATCATCAGACTGCCTGGGATCCGAACCCTCGACCGTTGGTATATAAGGCAGGCGCGCTACCAACTACACCAAGCCCAAGGGCTATTTTTGAACTAAAAGGAAATTTCCTAAGAAATATGAGTAAATAATTATCAAAAATAAAGTGAATGGAGAGGATCCCAAAATTTAGTAATACTATAAATTTAAGTTGATGTTTTTTGTTTGTCTTTTTCGGCATTTAAGGCCATTTAGACCCCGTCCTATTTATTTTCTGCTGTTTTTAAGGGATATTTTTTTTTTAATATTGAATAAATAACTTTCACTATAGGTATCTTACTTTCCTTGTCGAATTCTAAAACAAAAATAATAATGAATTTGTGAGATGGGTTTCTGCTTAAGATTGGGCAAAATTTCGCCCTCCTGAAGTCGAACCAGGAACTCCACGCTTTCGCGATGGGCGGATCGGGTCGATGTCCTACGATAAAGGTAGTCCGCCGCGAAAACGTGGAGTTCCTGGTTCGACTTCAGGAGGGCGAAATTTTGCCCAATCTTAAGCAGCCCCTGGAGTCGAATCAGGACCTCCACGCTTTCGCGGCGGGCGGATCGGGCCGGCGCCCTAGAATAAGAGTAGTCCGCCCCCCGCGAAAGCATGGAGGTCCTGGTTCAACTTCAAGGGCGCAATTTTGCCCAATTTTAAGCGCAAACACATCTCGAAAATTTGCTATCTTAAACGATATATTGACTGGCTAATGAACAGTCTATTTGAGCGTTGATTGAAACAATTACATCTTTTTCAAACAAAGCTCTACCTAGTCAAAAATAATAATTATAATTATATATACATTATGAGATAGTTCATAAGGCAATTATGAAAAACATATAACCGAATATTTATTAATTCAAATAGGCGAAATAGATAAGGAGTCGCAAAAAAATTCCAAAGAAGACAATTGTTACTTCATTGTCAGATTCAGAGTGAACTCACATTTCGAAATGAATAGACTAACTTAATCTTGATAAAATTTAACAAGTTATCCATACATGATAAATAATCGAACAATAGATTCCATTTTGTAGAATTCTCTAGGCAATCTTGGTCGAAGTAGACACAAATGACTTTTCTCATTCAGGAAATTTACCTAAAAAAACAAATAGACCTATATTAAAAATTTTGCATTAGAGGTATTTAAGATTTATTTACAAGAGGAATGTTATATAAAAAAAAGTATTTAGTGAATGGCAAATTTAAGAAATTATTTATTATTAATCAAAAAAAAAACTTAGGGAAGGGTGGGGCAATGCCCTCTTTAGATAGGTGCTATGCTTATATTCGAGTTTGAATAAGAAAGTAAATTGAAAGAATTTGAAAAAAAGGGACATTTTATTTGACTATATGATATTTAAACGTAAGAAGGATTACGGGGATATGATATAATCATTATGTATGTACTTTAATAACAAAATGTGTGTTACTAATCAGCTATCAGTCGGTTTTAGATCAGATGAGTCTCTTATCAAGACATTTTTAGCCATAAAGAATTAAATTCAAAAGAACATTTTATAGAAAAATAAAGAAGATTTTTTTAATCAGAATGAGTATGGACTGACAAAAATCTGAAAATAAAAGAAAATCAATAAAATTTTTTGAAAATTAATGAAAAGATGAAATTCATTTTCTCATTAAGAGGGAAAATTGTAAAAATTTATTTTCATAATAATTTTAAATACAATCAATTTTTATAAGAATTATAAGGAATTAATATAATCAATTAATCATAAATTACTATATATTAATTAAATAAAAAAAAAAAAAACAAAGTTTTTCTTTCGTTGACACAATGCAAGAAATGAAGTTTGGACGGAAAGTGGTGTAGGTTTTACGTGAAACATATTTATAAGTAAAATTATTTATTATATATGAGGTTTAACTAAGTTATAAATGAAAGAAATATTTGGATTTATATCTCGATATATTTCGGGCTATTAACCCATCCTCTGGATGGACTTGTACTCCTGAGGATGGGTTAATAGCCCGAAATATATAGAGATATAAATTCAAATATTTCTTTCATTTATAACTTAGTTAAACCTCACAAATAATAAATAATTTTACTTAGTTAATGAAGTTTAAAGAAAGTAAAAATTTCTTACTTTACTAATTTTAGTGTAAACGTCGGAAAAATAATGTATATGTAGAATTAAAAATTTACCTTATATCTATCGGCATTCAAAGGTTTCATTTGTTAATTAAGCTGCCTACGTTTTTAAATTATTCATTTATCACCAATTCTAGAAGTCTAAAATTGTAGTCCATTGCAGCCATGTTGTTTGGAGGACCAGGAAGGGACTAATCGTTCCTTTTAGTGAACGAGTCTCTAGTAGTTAAAAAATGAGAAATTAAAAGTTTTTTTTTTTCTGATCAAATAAAACATTTGTCTAGAAAATTTTTTTAAAAAGAGTCGCTTCAGCGATTCTTGATATACCGTACATATTTGGGATTATTCATTTTTGCATGTAATTTCAATTAACAATTCTTCTAATGCCAGCGGGCTTGGGGTAGGGGTTAGCGTGCTGGTCTTGTATACCAAGGGCCGCGGGTTCAGATCCCAGGCAGCAAATGGCTTAAATGAGAATACCTGGACCTCAAATATATATATCGGTTATCGTCAGTCTTATATGGCCTAAGTTGCCGAAAAGACTGGGTGTATGTGTGTGTGAATGTGAGTGTGAATGGGAAAAAAGTGTGAGTATTTAAAAAAAAAATTTATGGCAACCATTTCTCCTATATATGGTAATATGAAGTACAAGAGTAAAGTGGCCTTCAAACAATTTTGAGAGCAAAATGAGAATATACTTTTCAAAGAGCATCTAAAAAATAATTGATTTTTGAATTTTAATCAAAATCGTTAGGGGGAATTTTGAGAAAATCGAAAAAAGTATTTTCAAATTTCTAGCAATAATAATAATAATAATAATTTTATTCTAGCCCTCGGGGCTTGGTGTAGAGGTTAGCGTGCTAACGTCGTATACCAAACGTCGCGGGTTCGGACCCCAGACAGTCCGATGATTTTATTTAAGCCAATTGGATACCAAATGGCTTAAATAAGAATGCCTGGACCCTAAATAATATATATTCATAACGGTTATCGTAAATGTCTTATATGGCCTGAGTTGCCGAAAAGGCTGTGTGAATGGGTGTGTGAGTGTGAGTGTGAATGAGAAAAAGTGTGAATGTTTAAAAAAAAAAAAAAAAAAAATTATTCTAAAGTACAACAACAATTATTTTTTTAAATTAAATTTAATAAAAGATGGGACCTAAAAGGCCTCAATTATCGAAAAGGACCTTATTCAAATTGAAAATAAAAAATTTTAAATGTTGGCAACTCTATTCTACGGTGGTCATTTGTTTTTTATTCTTTTTAAAGATTAGTTCTTATCAAGAGTTCTTATAATCTAGCCATTGATGACTGATACCAAAGATTTTCCTCATAAGATCTGAATCATTTGTCAAGAAATAATGATGATGCTAAATGATCCTAAAAATATTATTATGGCCTTTTTAACATTATTATAAACCTGGAGGTTCTTTTCTCGGTCAAAATCAATTTAAGAGAACTGTCGTTTAAAATGCCACGCTTGTAATCTAGAAGAATCTGATCAATTTCTAAAAGGCAAGATTTTCTTTTAAATAAATTAATTTGATGGAAAAAATTTTTAATTGTTCTGTTTTAACAGGATCTACAAAACAATGATCTAGAAGAAGTTGCTGTGTCACGCCATGGAATGGAAGGAGCATAAGAAGAATTTCTCCTACTAAAAAGCCTTAAAAAAGGCACTGGTTATACAAGAGGTAATGAGAGAATGATGATTCAATTATGACATGCTTAAGAATTCATTTAAAAATCGGCCCAAATCGATATTCATTACTAAACAATAGAATAATCAAAAAGGATATCTCTGACAAGATATGAGTTCGAATCACTATTTATAGGAAAATTGAAGGTTTTTCTGTGCAAAAAGCCGATCGTTTCTTCTCTAATAATATGAACAGGCTTCTGATATCGACATTCGTCTTTTGAAAAGTGTTATCTATGAAGAAGCTTTTTTAGACCTGCTTGCATCCTTTAAGCAATTAGACATATTATAAATATAAAATTCTATAACAATTTTTATAAATGAATGTGTTTTATAGATGTCAAAAGACCGATGGATATCAAAACAAAAAAAAAAAAATCTGGTGTGACTGGCGCACAGCACACAACTTTCTCTTACCTTCGGTAATCGAAAGTTGTGTTCTGTGCTTGTCACACCAGATTTTTTGTGTCGACATGTATTTAGTTTCCGCCAATATATTAGAATTAAAGATGTCAAATTTATAAACATGGGAAAATATTTATATTTTGTTACCATGGCAACCATTTCTCCTATCTTCTCTATGAAGCACAAGAGTAAAGTGTGCTTCAAACAATTTTGAGAGCAAAACGAGAATATACATTTGAAAGAGCATCTAAAAAATAATTGATTTTTGAATTTTAATCAAAATCGTTAGAGCGAATTTTGAGAAAATCGAAAAAAACTGAAAAAGTACATCAGTAAAGTACTAGTACTCTTTGGCCGATTTTGATTAAAAGCTTATTTTTCCGGTCCCGGGGGTGTTTAACTTAAATATAAAATTTCAACCTCGTAGCTCAATTCCTTCATGCTTAAAATTGAACACACACAGACACACACACACACACACACACGACACACACACAGACAGACCATGTCGCGAAAATCACTTTTTGGATTCAGGGACCTCAAAACGTATATATCCATCAAAATCTCGACATCGAATTTTTGACATGAATCCAATACTTTCTCTCTCTATATATATTTACATATATACATAGGTAAGAGAAAGTAAAAAAACACTTCGATTGAATCGTTTTAGAAATAGCTTAAGCCTCGAGCACACATGTCTATTCTCTAAAATAAAATTTAAAATAAACAAATGGGTGTTAAAAAGTAATGTAAAAACAATCAGCGTTAAAGAATGCTATTCTCTAAACAAAGTTTTAACACCGTTATAACGCGACGCTCAGGCCTCGCGTGCTCTACGCGGCGTTAGGCGTTTTTGCTATGCCACACAGACAGAGTTATCTGGGCGGGCGATCCAGTATGTTTCTGCAATCGGTTCGCTAAATTCAAAGCATGAGTACCACTGATGAAGAGGAAGTTCTGCTTCTTTTAGCTCTGAGTGAGAGTAGTAAAAATAATAGACTGTATTGGGTGCACCCAATTAATAAAAAAAGACATGAACTTGGTGAATACCACCGTCTGTGTCTGGAGCTGGGCTGACATGAAGATCGCAACTCTTGAGAAATCATATTCCAAGCATCCACCTTCTTCGCCATATTTTTATAAAGATGATGCGATGAGTCATACAATTAATTTAATTAAATTAAATAAGATTTTATTGACAATATGTTTACACCGTATATAAACTTTTTTCCCGGCTCCGAGCTTCTTCTTGCTCATTCTCCGAGACCCCGATGTCGTTTCTGCTGGATTTATATATTTTTTTTTCCTCCTCTCATTTTTCTCAGAGGGAAAAATTGCAAAAACCCTCCGGATGAGTCATACAAATAAATGTACTTTCGTACTTGGTCAGTTAGTTTTTCAATTTCTTCATTCATCTTGAGTAAAGAAATACAACGCGTTAGGGTTGAAAATTTGTACAACTCGAAAAGCTGACGTCGCGTTGCAGAGTGTTGACTTCGCGTCATAACGCCCCGTGTGTGACGGGGGATGATACAATTTTGCCTTATACAACCGTATGGCCCTAACGCGGCTTTGCAAAAACGCCAAACGCAAAACGTTATAACGCGTTCTGTGTGTTTAGGCCGTTTAGGCTCGTTTGTCTGTCAAAATATTTTAAAAAGTCAAATAAGATTACAATAGCTCCCTCTTTTTAAAAAAGTATGATATAAAATCTATATAATAGCAAACACCACAGTATATCTTTCCATATTTTTTATATGAATAACTTGTGCAGGATTTTTCTATACTTTCAATGCTAATCTTTCCCTTCTTTATTATTCCTTCTTGCTCCTGCAAAAACTTTTGATGCCAAATCAATTGTCTTTATGCTATATTTTTTTAATTCTCCCTCCCGGAATTATTTTAGGAAAGGATTGTAATGAGGCCTTCTGAGGGCCAAATGTTTTCAAATTTCCATTTCTTAATTATTATTTTATAGAATTTACAATAATTAATTCATTTCTCCTTGTATTTACATTTTTAAAAGAGTTCGAAAAAAAAATAAGAGCAAAAAATCGAACGGTTAGAAATCCATGAAATTTACCAAAAAAAAGTTTGAAGTTTTTTTGAATACTTTATTTATTTACTTTTCTTGTTCTATTTAAATTTCGCTTCATTCAATAATAATAAAAAAAAAAATTCACAAAATATTATGATTTATAAAAGAAATTTTGAATACTTAGCAGTGAGTAAAGTTTTAAAAAATGACTTGGAATTTTTTATCCCTAAAATAATAACCTGAACATAAATAAATATAATTTGTCCGAGTAAAAAAAACCATCGACGAATCGGAAGCCTGATAAATAAATAATTTTTGAAAAACAAAGGTCTCAAAAATAGTACTGTATTGAAATATTAAAATTTTATATAATTGAAAATGCACCCTTTGTTTTTTATTTTGCATAAATAAGATGTACCTATTAAAAGAGGGATGTTGATGATGAGGGAATTCGTTGACGCAGGACGGAGAAAGTTGACAACAACTGTATATAAACAATTGCGCACTCCTAGGCACAGCCTCAGTTGGGCACGGAGGGTAAGGTGCTACGCAATTGCCATTTGTGACAGTGACAACGGGTACAAAAGCTTTGAGCAGCCATGCGCCCCTACGGCCAGTGGCTTCTGCTTCAAGTAAGCCTTTAAAAAGTTCAACTTTATTCATACAATTTTAAAATTTTAAATAAGAGTGATTAAGTGACAATTTTCAACCCAAGGGACGTAGTATAGATTCTTACCCAAAGTGAATAATGCATGGATACCAAATGAAATAAATGATTATTTGATATAATATATTAATCAAATGACTGGATTAGCTTCTATTGCCAAAATACTAATCTTTAGTTTACCAAAGTTCGTTCTTTCTTCGCATTTAGGCCTATAGTTTTTTATAAATAATATTGATTTACATTTTCTTATATGTTTTTTAGGAGTTTAGGCCAACTGGGATTTTGCCCGGAATCCAAAATTTGGGGACATCAAACCAAAAGAAGAGAAAAATTTGCATAAAATAATTTTTTATATAACAAATGTTAATAACGGGGTCTTTATACAGAAAAACCCCTCTTATCTGGCCCTCGGATTAACCGTTCTATCCCATTAGTATTATAAATTACATATATTAATAGGCCTATATATATTATATACTTTTTTTTTGTATTTTAATTAAACTGTGTGGGGCATCATTGTGTAATATGTTCGTTCAGATGTGGAAGAGTGAGGGAAAGGAGTTTCTGAGTTTGTTTACTCGCTTGCTTCCCAGCCTATTTTTCTACAAGATAGGCTTGAGATTTCTTAAACAAAAATGAGCGGGCTAGGAAAATGAAAGCGTGTGATGCAGTGGCGTCATTTGGGGGGGGGGGGGGGCATTTGCTTGAGTACCCATTTGTAAGTAAATTTTAAGAAAAAAAAAATGTTTGCCCCTCCCCCCCAAGAAAAAAATTTGCCTCCCCCCAAGAAAAAGTTGAAATGACGCCACTGGTGTGATGAAAATCAATTTTTCACCGATACCTCTGATTAACCGGCCAGACAGGTATCCGGCTAGGGTCTCGGTCTCGACCAGGCCGGTTAAGAGGGACCGGGGAAAATGTACATACCCCTATTAATTTATATAAATAATTTAAAAATTGATTTTTAATTCCATAAATAAAAATATATAGGATCTATAAAAAAAAACTCGAAAATTTATTTTGTTTTATAACTAATTCAGCTAGTATTTAATTTCGAGCGGAATGTGCTCATAGCCGGCAATGGTTATACGCATCTGATCAAATAATTTTCACCGAGTTTCCGGCCCACTGCTGCGTTCTCTTTTTTTTCATACAATATTTATTAGAAATATATGATTTAGATAGAAAGAAAAAAATTAATTAATTTACTGTTAGAAATTTTTACTTGCAAATCTTTTATATAAATTTTTTTTCTACATAAATTCATTTTTTTATATATAAAATTATTCATAATTTTTAATAGGCTATTTATTACTAATAATAAATAAGATTTTTTTTTCATTTTTTAGCTTATATAACTCTTTAAACTTAATTAAGTAGAAACCAGGTAGTATATTATGAGAAATCGATAGGGGGGGGGGGGATGGCCAATTTAGATGGTTAATAGGAGGGAAGCATCACAAAAGAAAATGCAGCTATAGTTTTTTTTTTTTTTAATATATTTATTCAATTTACACAGTTGACGTTTCATCATATATGTATGTGTATATAATATTTATTATATAAGGGTATGGTTCAGATAATGTATAAAATCCACAATACACATTCATAAAGACTTTGCCAGCTCTGACGATGGTTCAAGCAAGGAACCGAAACGTCAGTTGTGTAAATTGAATAAATATATATAAAGAAAAAACTATAGCTGCATTTTCTCATGTGATGCTACCCTACTTCAATATATTAATTTAAAGAATGAACAATGATGGGCTATGTCTCACAAATATAGATATAAACAAATTATCATATACACATATCTAAAAAAATTTACAATTTTGAAAAACATTCCAGGGGAGAGGGGGGGGGGGGCTTCTTAAACAGTCTTTATGACGTTGTTTGAAAATCAACTATTTCAATTCAATTCAATTTCAATTTTCAATTTCAATCAAGGAAGTTTGAGGAGGGTTCCCGTTCCAAATCTCAGAAGGAATACCCCGATAAGTTAATCAATAGATTTTTTAAGCTTAACTGCTTTATTCTCACGGCTATTTAATTAGATAGCTAATATATTAATATTATCACTTTGCTAGCCAATTAGCTAACATGAAAAAACTTTTAATTTTATTAATAAAGTATTTATTAATAATAATAAATACATGCTTTAATACACTGTTATGCTCTGAATATTATTGTGGTTCACTAATATACTTGTCAAATTATATAGTCATATTTTTTTAATTTCAGCTGGGTCTCATCCTTGCTTTGGTCCACATTTCTCTGAGTCAGAGTGGAGAATATAAAGTTAATGATTACGGTATCGATGATGATGAAGACGAAGGAGCTGGTGATGGTGAATCAGATTTACCTGATTACACACGTTTTTTCTCTGCGACCAATGATAAAGAATCTTTTGTTCTACCAAATAATGAGGAGCCTTCACCATTTACAGCTTTAAACAACAACAATTTTGGAGGTGCTTCCTCTTTTGTAGGAGGCCCTTTTTTGGATGCCAGCGCAAGTAACCTTAATAATCACAGTGAAGGATTTGTTTCAAGCAGAGTACATTTCCCTTCAATGTTTGATACCGTTGCATTTCAAAATCAGGTAAAAAGTGTTCAAAATGTGACTCATTTATTTAAATATTAGATTTGCTATTTGTATTTCATTCTTTTAACGGCCAAATGGTTCAGCACTCTTGCAAAAGATGGCAGGCTTGTCTAACAGCCGGTATTATCAGAATCCTTATAAGCCTATATTTATATATTTTCATGCTGTTATATAATATATAATAATATTTATAAACTATTCATTATTAAAAGATAAACGAAAATTAAACAAATAGATGAGATTAATTATAGTCCTACCATCCTGCCATCTGTTGGCAAATTTTCGTAATAGTTGGACTTTTTGGCTTAATTTTTAAGACACCTCCATCTTTTGGGCAAAAACTTGCCAACAGCTTTAAGCCCTCTTATCTTTTCTAAATCCAGGGGCTTTTCACGAATTATGATATTTATATTATTTGGTTTATTTTTCAGGAAGTGAATACTCCAACACTCTCTCCTGTTTTACCACCGCTCCCAATTCCACAAAAAACAAATAAGAAATATGTAATAGGAAAATCAAGTTATCCACCCCCTGTTTATGGAAAACTCCATCATCGCCAAGCTTATCGACCTGGCGTTTATAGAGCAGATGCTACAGGTAATTTAATAATTAATTCGTCTCTATATGATAAATTTGTAATTAATTTTTTTTTTAATATAATTTTGTTTTAGTTGGTGGAGCACCAACAATTGCTGTAGCTAATACACCTGTTAGTCAAACACAAAAAAAACCTAAATGCAGACGTGTACCATCTGATATTTCTGCTGATGATATAACACAAGGACGTTTTCGTAGAGATACTAGTGAAAACAATGCTTGTGTTGAATGTGAAGATCCTGAAACCGGGGTTTCATATAAAAAATGTTCAGTAGGTGACGGCAGTTTCACAGGCCACGCTCAAGTAATTTAATCTTTTTTTTTTTATTATTATTATTGAAAGTATTAATTTTATATATATTGCTTATTTATTTTCTAGAGTTTTTCAACTCGGGGACCTCAGCGATTTAGAAGAGCAAATAAAGACAATTCTCATAGTCGATTTCCTTTCCGATCAGTGTATGATTTTGATAAGGAACTTGAAGAGGTTCGTCAACGATCTTACCAAGCTGCTGAATCAAAACCATCTTATAGTTTTGATGACTTTGAAAGTGAAAGTAGCCAGGATAAAGAAGTACCCTCTGGGCCTCCAGCAAAAGATTGTGTGAAACAAGTTAAAGGTGGGTTAAATTTTAGTATAAATATGGCACATTTTTAGCAATTGATATACACATTTGGAAGCTTAGGGATGTAATATTATATAATATCTTGATTTGACTTACCCCAAATCGATCCACTCTACCAAAGCAATTGGCTGTGCTGATTGAGCTTCCAGACCTCCTCCCTCCTCCCAAAATAGGTTATTTTTCTCTTAATGGACTTTCTCGAAGGAGCTCACCACCCTAGAAAATTTTATTTTAATAGTATCTGTTTTATATTATTAAATAGGTATTTCATTAAATGAATTTTAAAACCATATAATAAGAAAATACAATTTGGATCCTTGATGAATGTAGGAATTTAATGTTGCACTCCATACGGAAGTGCCTATAGAGTTCTGAAATCACAGAGATGTTTTTGGGACTCATAAGATCCATATCCAAATCTGTCTTAGCAAAAATTTCCAGCTTTTTTTTTTTTTTTTTTTTTTTCAAAAAAATTAATACCTTTATAGACCTAATAAATATTCCACCTTGGCACACTTTTTTATAAATGGTCTAAGAATAGATAATAAATACAATACAGGACAATTTAATGCTTAGCAAAGTTTTTGACCATATACTGTATCAGTGGCGTCATTTCAACTTTTTCTTGGGGGAGGGGGGGGGGCAAATTTTTTCTTGGAGGGGGGGGCAAACATTTTTTTCTTAAAATTTACTTACAAATGGGTACTCAAATTTGGCCAAAACATATTTAATTTAATTGTTTAATTTTGTACAGTTTGTATACTCGTAGATGTATTTGGAGTATTTTATTTAGAATAATATAAAATTTTATAAAAATCAGAGCCCTTGGGGGGGGGGGGGGATTTGCCCCGGTATATACCAGGCGTGGCCAACTCAAATGATCTTGAGGACCACTTTGAAAATGCATAATAACTTCGCGGGCCGGATATAAAATTATATATTCTCATATATTGGATTTAGAACCACTATAGACATTTTTTTGGGGTGAAAATGTTCAAGGCCTGGTATATACACTGCTGGACTTTGATAAAATCTAATTCAAGGAAACAATTACTCGAGGTTTTGATGAATTAGATTTTATCAAAGTTCAGAAATATATATATATATGACGTATTCCAACTAGTGCCCAGGGCGAATAGTTTATATCTAATTTTTCGAAGAGCAGATCGTGGCTGTAGCTGATATGTTGAATAGGGGAAAAGATGCAGCCAATAATTGAGCCTCTATTTAATGATTAAGTACTCTTTATACGGAACTTCTCGGCCAAAAAATAGAGTTGTTGATATTAATACAAATTATTTGCATTTTGTAATTTCCCTTAAAATACCCACAAGTGATATATATATATATATATATATATCAAGCTTATAATAACATGATCTCCATTAACTGCCACGTTTCGTAGATTATAGTCTCCATGGTCTGTTGAAAATGCTATTATCCTAGTTTTTACTTATATTCTCTAAAATATTGGCCATAAATAATAAACCTCATTAATATTTAATTTTCTTTTTAGATAGTATGACCTGTTATGTATGTGAAGACAAACAACGAGGGGGTAGTTACGAACAATGTAGTTACGCCACCCAACCTAAATCATCTAATTACTTAGTATCTCGCCAACATTCATACAACTCGAAGGTAATCAAAATTAAATTTTTACTTTTTTTTGAATTCTGAATAATTTATAAACCAAATATTTGAAATTAAAGGATTAATGAAATTAGATGATGATAAAAACATTGAATATTTCTTTTTTTTTTTTTAGGATGCTCCTAAACAAGATAATGGAAAATCACCTTCCGCGCGATATGAACAAGAAACATCTCCTAGTGAGCATAGCGAGTATAGAGTAACCAGAACTGGTGAAAATAGTGGAGTTGATTTAGGAAAATTGAGTATTGGCCCCAAAGCAGAAGATAGTGCAGTTCTTGCAAGTGATGATTATTTGGCTCAAAGTCGTGCTTATGAAGACTATTTCAAGTAAGTTTAAAATATTATCTCTGTTTTATAATTAAATTCTAACAAGATAATTTTGATTATTTATTTTTAATAGAAAACTCTTCCCTGAACTCTCTTCTCAAGAATCTACCATAAACCAGAGAGATGCTTCTCAAGAGGATGTATCTGTTGAAAGTCAAGAAGAACCCTCACAAGATAATAATAGTTATGAAGAAACAAAAGATTATGCAATGAAAGATGCTGAAGAACATGCTGATGCATCAGTTAGCAATTTGCGTGCTTTACTTGAAAACAATGATCATAAAAAAGATTTAGAAGAAGTGCTTGGAGAATTTGAACAAAAAGATAGATCGTCATGTACAAAGGTATATTTTATTTTTCACTGATTAATTTATTTACTTTTATTTTGGTACGGGTTTCTTGGGTTTGTGTAGGGTTTAATGAGAAGCAAAAAGAAGAAACTTTCTTTAAAAGTGGGGTAATTCTTAGGATAAAAACTTTAGGACTTTTTGTATCTTATCTCTCTTTTTTTATTCATTTAGTAATATGTATTTCAACTTAAAAACATTTTGGCTTTCCACAGGTTATCAAGGATAAAATGACATGTTACAAGTGTCTCGATAAAAATGGTTTGCAACATCAAGAATGTATGTATGTGGCAGCCAGCCAGCCAAAAGAGCTCACACTTAGCTTATACGGGTCTTAAACAATTACATCCTAGCGAATCAAAAACTTCTTCTGCAACTCAATCGCCACTTAATCAAGGTATAAAGTAATTTTTTATAATTTTGAAAAATTTGAGGAGGTTTTTTTTAGGGATTTTTGCTGGATATATAAAAGGTTCGGAAAAATAAATCCAGTTATTTCTCAGCTCCACTAAATTTTTGTAGTTTTATCCAAAATTAACATTTATTTTAAGGGCCGCCCTATTTTTTCATATAAATTTTTTTATTTTTTTTCTTTTTTTTTTTTTAAAAATTTTTTTAAAAAAAAGGGTTTGTTTTTATTTTTTAAAAAATATGATTAAATGGGGATCCCAAAATTGTTTTCGCGCACTGTGTGATTATTTAAAAGTTTTATGACCATTCTTTAATATTAATGATGTTTTTTTTTTTAGTGATTCCAGTGACTTCAGCAACAGTCGCTGACATGGAAGCCAGTCAGGCAGGAGAACATTCAACTCGGGTACGAAGAATGGCTCCTGGCCATGAAGAAGAAAGAAGAAGAAGAAGAAAATACAAAAGAAGAAGCCTCATATGAAGGAGATGGAACTGCAGAAGGCGAAATCTCCTGATGGTCTTATTCAGCTGAGACAAGACCCCAATATGATCCCATATTAAAAGTGCATTTACCTAAATATATGTTAACAAGGAGTGAACATGAAGCAACTTTTGATGAATTTATGGCATCAGGCCGTTGAAGTTTTTCTGAGCATTATGACATTTTACTAAATTTACAAAAAAAATATATTAGTTTCCTGAAATGTCATAATGCTTTTATTCAGTGAGTAGTACTTTTAAGTCTGATTATATTTATTTTGAGCCTATTTGTAAGGCGTTGTTGTTGTTATTGCCCAAATTTTGGGAATGTTAATAAAAATATTAGTAAAATTTGTTTTATGTGTTTTTTTTTTATTTAAAATTATTTTTTTATATAAAATTAATAACGTTATAAATCATCCTAGACAAACCCGTTTTTAGCCTAAAATAAAATATTAAACAATTTAAATAATTTTTTCAACAATAAACTTTAAAAAAATATTTTTGTTTATTTTCATGTTAAAGACTTTCCGAAGGGTTATTATGGAAAGTAAATGTATAGCAAATCAGGGATTAGCAATTCTTGCCAATTCGCATTTAAATAAGGTAAAAATAATTACTAAAATTAAAAATTATGATTAAATATAAGCAACCGGTGCATTTAAAATCAGAATCTATATAAATCTCACTAAATTTCTAAATCCCTAAAAAAATTAAAACCAAGTTTTGATGATTTTATTCATATACTAAGTGGAATAATCTCAAAAAAAAAATCTAAAAAAATCAAATACGTAACTTATTATTTGATAGTTAAAAAAATGATAATTTTACTTTGTTAATTACTGTACCTCATCAGTAATTAGGTTGTGGCTTCACTTTTTGTTTAGGGCATAGGATTTTCTTATAATGAGCGAGAAAATTTCAAATTGAGGGATTAATTCCACCCAGAGTAAAAAGTCAAAAAGAAACAACTTGAAGATTGCAAAAATAATTTTAGAGCACCATGAAAATCCTCTTACATAAATATATGTATTTACACGGAAATTGAGGCATTTATTATATTTGAAAAATAATAATAAAAAATTTTAATTTTATTAATTACATTTTAGGAGAGAAATATTCGACTCTTTAATAGACTGATTGATATAATCCTGAAGAATTGATTCCTTTAATTTAAGTACTCCCAACTGTAGTATTCAGCTTTGCCAAATTTTGACTAGTATATAGGAATAGTTTTAAAGGATTTTTTATTTCAATTCATGATCGGGCCGAATTGCACAAATATTTGCAAACTGGTAAGCTTCAATGCCTTCTTTTCTTTAATAAATTTCCCTACTTTAAGACCTTCAAAATTGTTTTCCGTATCACCTATGAGAAATAAAGGTAATCATTTTTGGAACAATTAATAAATAGTAAAGTTTTTAATGCTCTTTCCAATTAAATAAAATTTTAAATTAAACAAAAAAAATGTTTGCAGGCCTCATGAAAAAGTAAAAGCTATTATTGTTACTGATGGAGTAGAAAGAATTCTTGGCCTAGGAGATTTGGGAGCATATGGAATGGGAATATTCTTATAGGCAAATTAACATTATATACAGCAATTGCAGGAATTGATCCATCTTTAACTCTTACCAGTGGCTTGGATGTTGGAACAATGAGGTATTATTAAAATTTTGCATTCTTTCTTGCTCGGATGAATCATTAATATATAATCTCTTCTTCATCCTTTTCCTTCAAATATTCCCCTCCCCTAAGTCTTTTTAGGAGGAGGCGATTAGCCGAGGGGATAAAGTAATTAAGTTTATAATCTTTGACGGAGGTGTATAGCTGATAA
>JAKCPI010029726.1:0-16626 GCA_023213315.1 Euborellia annulipes | reverse complement strand
TAAATGATATTCAAATATTATAAAATGAGGGGGTTGTTATAATCGAGATATTAAAATAGAGAGGATCACAGGAAAATGAAATTATTATTTGTGAAATGAAATTATAAGATGAAAAAATTTTATTGTCAGAACTCACCTATTGCAGAGAGAAGTGCGCTGAGATGGGGATGCTTGAGCGAGAAGGATGATGATGAAGGGAGAAGAAGATCTCTAGCAATAGACACCCTGTAAAAAAATAAAAATTATTATTTTTTCTAATTAAATATGGTTCTGTCTGTTTGTTTGTAGAAAGAGAGAGTTTACAAAAAAATAAAAATGATAATAATATTTTAATTAGAAGGGAAAAAACGTAAACACCTTACCACCCTCTGTTAACATTATTAAAAATAATAATATAGTTTCAAAATGGAATGTTAATTTCAGTTATTATTTATATCATTGACGAGAGATAGAAGTTTAAAAAATTTATATTTTCAATTATTAGCAAAATTTTTTAAAATAAAGTTAAAGGTGGAGTAGAGAGGAGAAAGAATCAATTTGTTGAAGGTAAAAATGGCAAAAAAATATAATTTCTTTGTATTAGTATTTATATACATATTGTCATTTATCAGGAAGGGGTGATTTACAGTCCCTTCGATAACCTCTCTTCCCCTTGGGTACACGAATTCATCATATCTAAAAAAATGGATAACTCATATAACCTAAGTAATATATTTTAAAACAGGAAAAAAAAAAAAAAATAGAAATTTAATTCGTTATCAAAATGAAATATGAATATATTCATTACCTTAATAAAAAGATGACCAGACGGGGGAGTAATGAGTTTGGGGGATGAACGTCTTATTTGCACAAATAACAACACTATAAAAAGAAAAAACACACGGGAGAGACAGAGAGAGAGAGAGAGAGAAAGAGAAAGAGCTCCGCGTAATGACTCGTGTCTCGTCTCGAATACAACTGACAGAGACAGCCTGAGAGATAGGCAACAGGCAAGCAGACTTAGATCGCATTACTCTCTGAGCACACAAAAAATTATTATTATTTTTTCCAAATAAATTCTCTATTTATAAAAATTCTATTTACTTGCAAACTAACGGGGTTTTATTCCTTTGAGAAAAAATTCGAAATTAAATAACTATTAATTTAAGTCTTAATTAATTCACCCCCTAAACTCACCACCAATTAAATCGAATATTTTTAAGCGCTCTTTTTTTGTATTTATTTATTTATTTATTAGACATATATTCGAAAATAATTTTTTTTACCGCTTTTTTAAACGAAATCGATCGTTTCGTATACCCCTATGTTGCAAATTCAATGCGTTTGCGGGACCCCTTTATTTGTTGATTGGAACAGGATTAGGGGTTGGGAGCAGCAAATTTCAAACTTTCAGAAACCCATACCTATAGCTAAGAATCACATTAATGTACACCCCCTTATCAACCCTAATGAACACGTCTCACCCAAAAAAAAGATAATTTTATAAATATAAGTTAAGAAAGAAAATACAAAAATAAAATGTTAGCCCTTTATGAAAATGAAATATTCTAAAATTATAAATACCTATTAATTGGAGTGCAGATGAGGGGTGTGTGCGCCCTTTTATTCCCACTAATAGAATCGGACCGAGATGGCTCCTTCCTCGAGATGAATTCAACTAAGAAGACTTGCTTGCTTGTATCTAGGTTTACTTTTTTAAAAATAATTTGCAATTGCGTATGTGCTGTTTATTTAACGATAATGATGACGCACATGGATGTTTTTTCTAAAGGTCTCTCTTCTGAAACAAAGAAATATTTTGCTATTATTTTTTATCCCTATTCAATCATTAAATATTCAATAAAGTTATTTTGTTAAATCTTTGTTTTATTTATTCTACCTTAATAATCCTTTTCACAAATATTCTTATGAAAGTGTTATATGGGCTAGTGGTTTTATAAATTAAAAAATATTAAAACTCAAAAAATTCAATTTTATCTAATAGAAATCATATAATTTAATTTTAATAAGAAATCAAAATCTGGTGTGTCTGGTTGCACAGTACACAAGTTTTCTCTTATCCTTGGTAAGAGAAAGTTGTGAACGGTGCTACACCAGAATTATTGTGATAAGGACAGGTGTGGCGAAACTTTTGTAGCCCGGGAGTATTGAACCAATCTTTCTAAAAGTATATTTAGATTTAATATAGCTTTTATGGTCAAATAGCTATGCATGTTCAAAAAAGTGAGTGGTACTAGAAACTTTTTGGCCGATTTTGTTCAAAAGCTTCGTGTCAAGTGCCAGGGGTGTGCCCTAACTTGAATAAAAAATTTCAAGCTCTTAGCTCTTTTCGTTCTTGATATATTTTGTTCACAGACACACACAGACAGACAGAGCATGTCGCGAAAACCACTTTTTTTGGATTCAGGGGATCTCAAAACGTGTATATCCATCAAAATCTCGACACCCCTTTATGAAATTGAAATATACAAATAATAAATACCTTTTAAGAGCGAAATGTGGTGTGTGTGATATTTTATTCTCACTAATATCATCGCAATAGTAGAGATGCAGATCAGTTCACAATTTAAAAAAAAAAAAAAAATTGAGATTTCTTTGATCATAAGGAAGAGTGACATGAATTTTTTTCCTAAAACCTCCTTCTGAAACAAAATAAAAATATTTATTTATTAATATTATTTTTTATCTTCTTGTATTACCGTATTTTACAATAAAGATTATTTTATCAAATAATTGTTTTATTTATCCCTTAATCCTTTTTCCAAATAATCTTTTTAACTACAGTACCTGGTATATAGGAACAATTTTAATCAAACCACCTTAAAAAAGGATTCCTTATTAATAGAATTTCAAAGGAGGAGGAGGCAATATTTTTTTATAGTCCTATATTTACTCTCACACCCTCTATAAACTGTCTGCAAAAAAAGTTTATCACTTTTACGTTTGTAAATTTTAAAGTTGTTGATCTATTGGCGTAAAAAAGTAAAAAAGATGAAATTTTAGAAAGATAATAAATATTAAATTTAAATTATTTTTAAAAGACTTAAAAAGGCCATACACCCTTAAATTAAATAAATAGCTAAGGAGGATGCAATCAGTGGTGATGTAGTGGCAAAATTTTCAGTGTGGGAACTGTAGTAAACAGGACTTACCAATGGAGGGGGCCGGGGGAACCAGAACCCCGGAAAATTTTAGAAAAATTAATAGTGAAATGGTGCAAATCTAGGCTATGAACAACTCATATCTTAAATCACATTTTTTACCTTAATTTAAAAAAGTTTTGTAAATAATTTTAATTTTATTTGTTATTATTATTTTTTTTTAATGAGTGAAACCTGTGTGGGAACGCCGGCACAGTGGGCTGAAATCGAAAAAAAGCGGCCATAATTATCTTTTTTTGGGCGGATTTTTACAAAATTAAAACGATACATACAGAATCATATGTTCTTCTATACCCTTCAATATTTTCATGTTTTACCGAAAGGGGTTGAAATTACCCCTTGACAAAGTTGAAAAAAAAAATTATGATGTGTGAAATATAAAATAAAACTTATGTCAAAAAATCAAAAAAAATATGCTTTTTACAAAAATGACATTTATTTTTACAAAAAACATTCATGGGGTGAACTACCCCTTACTGAAGGGAGCAAAAAAATATTTTTTTTTTGATAATTACAAGCAATATGTCTTTATATACATTTTAATGGATGCTGATTCCAAAGATGTCATCTATTTTTACAAAAACATACATGGGTGAACTACCCCTTATTCAAGGTGTCAAAAAAAATTTTGCTTTGATAATTACAAGCAATATGTCTTTATATACATTTTAAAGGTCACTTGTTACAAAAATGTCATTTATTTCTACAAAATATATACATGGGATAAACTACCCCTTACTCAAAGGGTCAAAAAATAATTTTTTTTATATAAGCTTATACAAGCAATAATTCTTTATATACATTTTAATGGATTGCTGATTACAAAGATGACTTATTTTCTCTTCCCTCAACATTGGGGTGGGGGGTGGGAGGGGGGCTCGAGCCCCTTGGGCCCCTTGGAGTCGGCTTCTATGTCTCTGTCATTATACTTAAATAAAAATTATTTGCTAAAAAATAAATATCATTACTATAATATAAAGCCACTAACTTCTGTTTTATGTTCCTGTTTACCACTCTCTCTCGCTGATTGGCCAGAGACAAAGGAAGTGGAGTCAGCGAAGGAAATTTAAAACTTTAAAGTCGAGCAATTGCAAAATTTCCAAATAATGAGCAAGAATAAATTTGATGCACTTGCTCATCGAAGGCATGTAAGGGGGTCCAGGGGGGCTTTACCACTTGTATACAAAAATAATATAGTTATTTCAATAATATTAATAAGAATATGAACAAGAAAAGATAAAATTTTCAAATATTGGATATTCCCTTTTCATAGATTATTTTTTTCAAAAGATTAGAAAATTTGAGGCCCCACCGTAAAATTTTATGGTCATTCTAATAATAGCCTGATTTTATTTTGTCCGTCAGCCCTTTGTCACGTTTCAATATTATCTGTAAAGCAGAGAGAAGTTCAATTGGTTTGAGGGAAATCATTTGTTTTTCTGCCGATTTAATTATAAAAAAATTAATAAAAATTCGGCGGGCAAATTCGGGCAAAAAGTTTCAATGCAATCATGTTCTACAAGTATTCTAGTTTCAGAATCTATTGAGTTTGTTAGGGATCCGCATGGATCCCATATACTTTTTTGAAATTGAAAAAAATTTATATTGCTTTTTTTTTTACTTACAAAAAAAATTTATTTAAAAATAAATAACTGAAATACAAGAAAAACAAAAATATTTTCAGAAAGAAGATAAATTTATCTATGATTCAAAAAAAATTCATTAAAATTGGATTAATATTAATACATGAAAAAAATTCCTGAATATCGACTTAAAACGCCAAGAAAAGTTAGTAAGTTTTCTTGCCCACTTTGGCGCTCTATAACTCTGGTTTGGGTTGGGTAAAAAAAAAATGAATTATTGTCCTGAGGTCCACATATAGTCTTTTATTGGTGTGCAAAACGTTGGCTTTATATTTTGAAGTTCATTTTTTCGAATTATGGCCGCTTTTTTCCTATTTCAGCCCACTGTGCGCCGTTCCCAAGCGTTCCCGCTCCACTACACCCCTGTTCGCTACCCGTCCCAAGCGAGAAAAATTTACTTCATTTGAATTGGCTACCATTCATTTGAAATTAATAGGGGTGGGGTCAAAATTGCCTTAGATGCCGAAAATGAACTTAACAAATAAAAAAAAAATTTAAAATTTTTAAAGAATTTTTTTTTTTTTTTTTTTAAATAAAAAATTTTTTTGAAAAATTTCAAACCCGGCTATTCGAAGTTCTGCTACCTTTCCCAACTATTTCTTCAACACAAAATTTTTCAAGGATATTCCGCGTGCAAAAATATGCCTAGGCTAAAGTTCCAAAAATGTTCATTACAGCTATTTGAAGAGATGCGGCCACGGAATGAATTTTTGTATTCCCCTGAAAGAAATGTTTAGCAAATAGGCCATATAAAAATTTGAAAAAAAAAAAAAAAATTTTTTTCTTCTCCCTGGGGCAATTGTAATTTCTTTTAAATAGAAGGCCTTAAATATTTGTTGTCGGAACTTAATGAAAAATCTCAATTTATATTATCTCAAATAGCTGAAAAAAAGGCTCCGTCGAGAGTTGATTTGTACAGTCGGGGCCACAAGTGCGATGTGCTCGAGAGTGGAGCCTTGAGCTTAGTCAACCAAACCAATATTTTTAAAATAAATAAATTCTTTTTTTGATGTAACTGAAGGGGCAAAGCTCCTTTTAAGACAACACCTAGCATTTTGGTTGCCTAAACTCAAGGCTCCACTTTCGACACTTGTGGCGCTGACTGTACTTAATTACAATAACGCACTCTGAGTTCGACATGAAACATATTTCTACCAATCCGTCTGTATCAAGAGAAAAAAATTAAATGGCACTTTAAAGACTAGCAAAAAAACTTTACCTATAGCTACCTAGAGAAAAAAAATAGAAAAACATTATTGTGCCCATTTTTGGCTAGATTTCCACAATAAGAATTATAACTCTTTTTCAAGCGAGAGAGAGAGAGAGAGAGAGGAAGACAAGAGAGGTCAATTAATCAAAGAATTTTGCGCATGGATAAAAAAACATCCAAGTGTATGATGTTTATAATATGAATTTTTTAGTGGCCGAAGGGTGATTTTTCTCTGTCATCATGTCTTCTCATCCCCTCCACTTCATCTTTCATCATAACCCATCTCATTTTCACCAATGTCATTCGTCTCGGTTTTTTCGATATTAAATGCCCCCCCCCCCCCCTCACCCACTCACCCCCCACCAACTCATCCAAATCCCTTTTTTTTTTACCCTCAACTCACATCAAAAATCACCCCTTAAACTAACTCAGCCACCATGACTAATTTTATATCGTTATATATTTAATTAAAGCAATGTTTATACATAATGTTAATTTAAACAAAAAAATGTACATACACCATAATGAAATTATAGGTACGGTATGTAATTTTGGAAACATGACATCTTTTTAACATTTTAAATTATGTTTTTGAAATTTTTTTTTCTATATTATTAAATATTTATATTTTATAATTTAATTATTATTTTTTTAATAAACATCCAAATGAATTCATTTTCTAAATGAGAGAAAAAAATAAAATTAATTTATTATGCAGCTATTTTAAATATTTTTACGGATCAATCAAATGATCATTAAATTTAAAAGTGGTATAAGCTTAAGTTCTTTTGGAATAATAGACAGGAAGAGAGGATGTCAGCCAAAAGGAGAGCCTCTATCGAATCAATCCACAAGAAGTTTCGGTTTTAATTAAAAAGCCATCATCAGTTCATAAGAGATTATTGGCAATCTCAAGGTTTACACTATTGAGATGCAGGTGTATTTCTTAAGAACTGATGATAACTTTATTTAATTAAAAAGGCTCTCCTTTTGGCTGACATCCTCTCTTCCTGTCTATTATTCTAATCGTTCAACATCTTAAGTTCATTTATTTTAAATCTGGAATATGCCTTCGGGCTTGGTATAGTTGGTAGCGCGCCTGCCTTCTATACCGAGGGTCGCCGATTCGGATCTCAGGTTTTTATTTAAGCTATTTGTATACCAAATGGTATAACAGCGACGTTAACATGTTGCTTTTATTTCAAAGCTATCAAAATCATAACCTTACTTTTTAGGTTAAGGACGCCATGTTTATTTTAAACACGACGTTAAAATATTAAAGACACCTCCTAGATATGGCATTAATTTTTAACACTATTTACTAAATGTTAACGCTTTGGCTTTAAATTTTTGTTTACAGAATAGTTATTTGAGGCAAGGAAGTGAATAGCATTTTTTAACGCTGATTGTATTTACATTACTTTTTAACACCTATTTGTTTATTTTAAATTTTAACGTCTGTTTTTAGAGAATAGACCTGATTTTGTGTTATTCAAATTATGACTTTCTTCCGACCTTGAGAAAGGTCCATACCTAGACCGAAACTGAGGAAATAAATGAAAAAAGTGGGCCAAATACTAATTTGATATCTCATAAAAAAGGAAAGATCTAAATGCAACCCAAAGAACTCAATAAATAGAGTGAATTAGAAAAAGATCATTTGCAAATAAAATTCATCGACATAAAAGCCGGAAGCACACTTAATCCATATTTATGAATGTTGTTCCTCAAAACTATTTAGACTTGACATTTAGTGCTCGTCGCCCTTCGCCCTACATGTCCGTCATAATGCGGGTAGGAAATGGAAGGGTTCAAGAAGCTGGAACGACAACCATTTCATTCCCAATGCATTTTATGTAAATGGCAATGTTTGGACACCCTGGAGGGCTGCAGCCTGTCGTCAATCAACTTCAATTGTCTCAAGCATTTTAATTGATTCAAATGCTTGCTGCCTGCCCTTCGGGTTAACCCCTAAATGGAAATTCAAATTAATCCGAGTTAAAAACACACGCTCTTAATGTGTATTAAGGACCTTTTTATCAGGGGTCGTTAATAAATTAAATTGTCTCTATTTAAGATGTCCAAATCAATTAAGTATATAAATGACATTATCGAATGATTTGAACCATAAAGGGATTATACCCAAGTTGTAATTGAAAATATTATTTTACAAAAACTACACTATGAAGTCGATTAAATTTTTTTAAAGATTTTTTTTCTGCATCTGAAGCCATTTAGATCCAGTCTATTTTTTTTTTTTTTTTTTTTTTTTTTTTAATTAATTAGTAGTAGTTAATATGATTAAGAATTTTCATCTATTGGAACAGGTAAAGAACCTCTGACCCCAGCGAGTCTTATTCCTTTACTCTATATCCATGAGCATTTTTACTTTCTCTTACCTATATACAGTATAGGCCTATATGTTAATATATATAGAGAGAAAGTATTGGATTCATGTCAAAAATTTGATGTCGAGATTTTGACGGATATACACGTTTTGAGGTCCCTTGAATCCAAAAAAGTGGTTTTCGCGACATGGTCTGTCTGTCTGTGTGTGTGTTTTCAATTTTAAGCATGAAGGAATTGAGCTATTGGGCTGAAATTTTATATTTAAGTTAAACACCTCTCCCCCCTGGAGCGTGAAAATAAGCTTTTAAACAAAATCCGCCAAAAAGTATTAGTACTTTACTAATGTACTTTTTTACTTTTTTCGATTTTCTCAAAATTCACTTTAACGATTTTGATTAAAATTCATTTTTTTTAAATGGTCTTTAAAATGTATATTCTCATTTTGCCCTCAAAATTGTTTGAAGCCCACTTTACTCTTGTACATCATTGGAAAGATAGGAGAAATGGTTGCCATGGTAACAAAATATAAATATTTTCCCATGATTATAAATTTTACATCTTGAATTCAAATGTACCTTACTGTTGGAAACTTTTTTTTAATTCTTTTTAAGGTCTTTTTCGGCATCGGAGGCCATTTAGACCCTATTTATTTCAATTGATTGGTATCCAATTTAACTGTCGGAAACTAAATATATGTCGAGACAAAAAATCTGGTGTGACAAGCACAGAAAACAACTTTCGATTACCGAAGGCAAAACAAAGTTGTGTACTGTGCGACCAGTCACACCAGATTTTTAAAAATTTTTCCCCTCGGCTTCCGAGAGCATTTAAGGGGTTTATGGCATACATTCAACTGGATGACGTTCCACACGCTGGTTTCTCGGTGCCCCCATCCGAAATTTTGCAATGCTCAAACCGCTTCTCTCAATTTTAATATTTATAAATATTTATTTGGCCTCAGATACTAGAAAATATTTAAATCACTTTTACAAATAAAACAAATTAATTATAGAAACAAATTAATTTTAAAAAAATTGATAAAGCATATATTTTATACATACAGTGTGTGTGTGTGTATATGTATGAGAGCGTTTGTTTGTCTATAGACCAATTATATTTTTGAATATAATATTTATGTTTGTTTTTTGTTAGTGAATAAACAGGAGTCAAGTGAATTGTTCCCATTTCCGTTATTTCTTCCTTTATCAACTGATTTATAAGTAATTTGTTAAATAGAACGTTTGGATGTTGGATCGAACCAAATACATGACATCAGCCCTTTTTTTTTGAAACAATGTTTAATAAAAAAAAAAAAATCGAATGGGATATAGACTACATATTTTTTATCTTAATGGAGATGTTAAAGAGAAGGACATCCTGATTGTAAAAGAATGATCTATTGATTATTTAGAATTTATGGTTGAATAGGCCGTCTAATCGGTTATTTTGACATATCACTATACATTTTACAATTCTCAATGCTCATAACGCGGTAAGACAAGGGATTTAGACAGCGTTTCCCAACCTGTGGTACGCGTACCACTGGTGATACACGTGTTACTGGTTGGTGGTACGCGGAAAATAATCAATAATGACGGACATCGAAAAATTAAAAAATTAAATCATAAAAATATCATAAAAACGTTTTTTTTTTTTTTTAATTCATAAAAATTATTTTAATTAATAATTAAAATTAAATATAATTATATACAAATTAAACACTAGGTTATTTGTTTCAAAGGTTTTATTAATTAAAGAATTAAACCACATGATAAGTATTTCGACAATTCCTTGTCATCATCACAAGTAGAATCAGAAGAAGAATGCTAATCACTTCTGATGATGACAAGGAATTGTCGAAATACGTATCAAGTGTTAATTTTTTAATTAATAAAACCTTTGAAACAAATAACCTAGTGTTTAATTTGTATATTTAATTTTAATTTACAAAATGTTTCAACGAGAACCAACGGTCGAAAGTTTAAATCTTATTAATTAATAATATTATACAGTAAACTTGTTGATATGTAAGCTACAATAGATGAACAAAAGTCCGGCAATTGTGTGTTTTTATTAAAACCATTTTAAATAATATACTGTTTAGTGGGTTATAATTCGGCATGATGTTTAGACGTTATTCAAAGCACAGTAGAGTCTTGCTAATCTGGCCTAAAAGGGACCGACCCTATGCCGGATTTTGAAAATGCCGGATTACCCGAAACATTTAATATAATACAAAATTTTATATTTTATTTTATTTTTATTTTTAATGTTGAGTATAGGCCCTACATACAAGTTATAATAAAATATTAATGTATCAGTTATATAGAGTCATAATATAAAATTTATACATAATACTAAATTTATCTCTTGAAAATATGTAATGACACTTTGTTTTCTTAAATTACTTCATTTTTTTTGCTGCAAGTCAATATAATTATTTTTTATTTATTTGGAAAAATTTAAGTGGCTTTTCCGGATTAGCCACTATACCGGAGGATCGAAATCCGGATTAACAAGACTCTACTGTAATTTGTCTCATTATGTGATGTGAATACTGGTACAGTGAGGGTCCGAATATTAAGTCCCACCAATCATGCGTTTTCTACTTGAGATTATTTCATTGTTTATATAAAAGAAAATGAAAATTTTTATTGGAAATTTTCTAGGTTTGAACCATGAAAGTTTCCATTCAAAAATACATAATTTTTTTTTTAAAACAATGAAATAATCACAAGTAGAAAACGCAAGGGGGACCCTTAATATTGACCCTCAACTGTACATGCTATAACACACTCGCAATAACAAATTTCACGAAATACAAACGTTTTTACGAAGTGGTACAATTTCGGGTGATATATTACCAAGTGGTACGCGAGCCAAAAAAGATTGCGAAACGCTGATTTAAGGAATAATTTTTTGTGGCTTAGAGGTAATGCATTAGCTTCTGGTTCTACAGCATCCCGTCTCAAGCAAAAAAATTTATTGGATACCAATCAATTGAAATATCAATAAATGGCGTCAGATGCCGAAAAAGACTTTAAACAAATAAAAAAAAGACTAATCTTATTTTAAATAAATAAAAATATTCAATTTTAATTGAATCTGTGTGTTATTTTTCAACTACAAACATCGAAAATACACGGGATGAGCACGAAGGGCCGGTCGGCTCAATGGCTAGCTGGTTTTAAAACCGGAGACCGCTTTCAAAAGAGTCCCGAAATTACTTTCAGTATAAGCTGGATTAGGCATCCAATGGCAAAAGGGAGATTATGAACGGAGGTCGCCTTGTTTCGTTCGTGCAAAAGCGCAAAAAAACATAATAAGACCAGTTGGGAGAGAGAGAGATCTGCTCAAGGGTCTGCCTTGCCTCTCCAGGGGGGTTCGAGGGGTCCTAGGGGACGGGAGAGCAGGCCCAAACACGAGCGCAGATATCTTAGAGCTACAGCTCTCTCCACTCAATTCTTTCCCTTAATTTACTTTTCGATCTCGTTTTGTTTGCCTTATCTAAATTTAATTACAATACTTTTTAAAAATTTTCATTTGTTTAAAGTGAATTCCTCTTTTTTTTTTAATCAGTTTTTTTTTTCTAAAATTCATCTTGTACAGGAAACAAAATCAGATAAATATAAAATCAATTTCTATCAGATTTTTTATTTGATTATCAATATTTCGGACGCCAGTCCTTCCTCAGGACAATCAATTGTCAAATAATACTGATGGATGTATTTTATACGAAAATTGAAATTGTGCCTGGAATAAAACAATTATTGAAATTATATTATTTTTGAAATTGTATTATTCCACGATTTCAATTTTCGTTTAAAATACGTACATCAATATTTATTTGACAATTGATTGTCCTGAGGAAGGGCGCGACGTCCGAAACGTCGTCAATCAAATAAAAAAAATCTAATAGGAATTGATTTTATTTTTTATCTGATTTTGTTTACTGGCTACCATCCGCTCTTCATGTATCAAGTAAAACAGCCATATTCTTCATCATCTTTGCGAAGATAGGCATATTAATATTACAGTATTACAAAATATTTTATTTGAGGGCCGTAGCGAGAGGGAGATTCCCCCTTGCCTTGAAATCTTAAAAAATATATTGCTTCGAAAATATTTTTTAGTTACGTGTGTTTACTCACTGCTTGGATTCTAATCAAACAACCCCTGTAAAATACCTCTTAATACAGAGGAGTTATTCAACCTGCTAAACTTTTTCTTGCATGCCTCCCTACCCGGCCACTATACACACATGATTTGTAAGACGTTGTCACGTCAAAATACATTTTACAATTTGACTATCCTGATTTAGAGACAAAGCAACATGCCTTCGAATCTCGACAGAAAAAAAGTATAAGTTTATTATATAAATCGTTTTGATTGATTTCTCGTCAACAAATTACTGGTATAATTCTGGTTCATTCATACCGTTTTGAAAAGTCCGAAATTTAAAATTAATGAGCATCAATGAAAAAAAAATATAGGCTAGTAGAGAGAAAATAATTCTCAATATTTTATTTTATTAAAACAATAAATGTTGTTTTAAAGTACTTTCCAGAAAATTCAATAACAGCCAACTCCTCTGATATTGACATAAAACCAAGCACCGGAAAAATAAATAAATTGCAATTTATTTCTGAGCAATTTTTCTTCCCTTGAATGGATAACCTCTACTACCGTAGAGTATATATAGGCTTATATTCTCGAGTAAATAAATAAATAAAAAAAAAAAGAAAGAAAGGTGTAGAAAGTAGAACGAAGCAAAATAAATAATCGTGTGCATGAGGCCGGTCGGTCATTTTGCGTGGCGTGATTTATGCCGGCTGCGGAGACAAGGCGCCACTCGCCACCCCCCACCCCCCCTAAGACTAATTTATTTTTCCATTACCCAACCCCCAAAACCAAAAGGGTGGTGTGTGTGTGTGTGTGTGTGTGCCTCTCGAGGCCTTTAACCAACTCCAGGGGTTGAAGGCTTTGTTTTACCCGTCATTGCAACCTCCCCTTTGCAGGGGGGTGGGGGGTCGTGCCGTCAACGGCAGACTTGTTCTACTCCTACTACTCTTTTGCTAGCATACCCTCTTTCGTCGACACGACGTCTTCCTCTGACGTCAAACTATATAGATATAGATATACACTACCTCTGCTACTAACTGCCGACAAGCCAACTTCAACTTTGCTACACCAGAAGTCATTCATTAGAATCCGAATCGTTTTAAAAGGATCAAGCGCCATGACGATAAAGACTTGTGCTTATTGTCTTGAATTAACTACACTACTCTCTCTCTCTTGAGCATGAATCTCTCAAAACTCTTTGATAGAGTTGAAGAGACAATATTTTATTGCCTTATGATATCACCTCCGTTACGGAAGCCAATTGAAATTCGGACTAGAAAGAGATTTATTGTAAAATTATAATAAAGGTAAAATAAGTACATAAACACTTTATAGATTGAAACAAGATTAGCTCTAAATTAACAATCATTCTAAAAACAATAATAAATCTTTTTCAGGTTAAAATAACTAATTATGTCACTTAGAGCAGAAGAGAAAATTTTTGCATTTCGTGTTCCGCCATTGTGAGCAATAAAATTTATTTAATAATATAGGCTCTTAATTAATTTAAATAAATATAAACAGATAATATTAAAGGAAGGTGAAAGAAAAATAGACTTAATTCGGCCCAAAATAATTTATTACCAATGTCTACGTTTCGGGACTAAACGTCACCCATCCTCAGGACCTTAAAATACAACACAACAACAAAACTTTATAAATAAGATAAACTTAAAAAGCACGATATTAGAGAAATAAAAGAAAGAGAGGACAAGTACACTTACAAAGGTCGTAAAGTCTTTCGTGCCTCCAGCACTCGTGTAATAAATACAACAATAATTTGTTGTGTGAAATGATGGCTGTATTTTATATTAGGGTTCGAGCTCACCATATAGCCAAATTACTTGCAAATTTTAACCACGAGCCACTCTGAGTCAATGCTAGGCATCTAGTAATGATTTTGCTATTTATTTTAATTTTAATTTAAGAACTAGGATTAAAGGTGGGGGGGGGGGAGGGGAGTTTCCATAAATATTCTTCACAAACATATTGAAATAAACAATACATTCTAGTTACTTGTAAAATTAGTAAAAACAAAAAAAAAAAAATGTATTGTTTATTTCAATATGTTTGTGAAGAATATTTATGGAATCCCCCCTCCCCCCCCACCTTAATCCTAGTTCTTAAATTAAAAATTAAAATAAATAGCAAAATCATTACTAGATGCCTAGCATTGACTCAGAGTGGCTCGTGGTTAAAATTTGCAAGTAATTTGGCTATATGGTGAGCTGAATCCTAATATAAAATACAGCCATCATTTCACACAACAAATTATTGTTGTATTTATTACACGAGTGCTGGAGGCACGAAAGACTTTACGACCTTTGTAAGTGTACTTGTCCTCTCTTTCTTTTATTTCTCTAATATCGTGCTTTTTAAGTTTATCTTATTTATAAAGTTTTGTTGTTGTGTTGTATTTTAAGGTCCTGAGGATGGGTGACGTTTAGTCCCTGAAAGCGTAGACATTGGTAATAAATTATTTTAGGCCGAATTAAGTCTATTTTCTTCACCTTCCTGTAAATTAGACGGCCTTCCTCCATACGATTATATTAGATAATATTAAAGGTCAATGGCCTGAATATACTAGATTTAGCAGTCAAACTTATGTTATTCTTATATTGCACCAGGCTAATGTTTCTTCCACTTATCTACGGCGCCAGTTTCAAAGACCAGCCGGTGAGAAATAATGTACGTAGACCTCTATACTCAAACAAAACATTTATTGACTATGTTTGTGTGTCGTTGATATTTTAACACCTTACATAGAGTAATTTATCTGAAGATGGTGTAGATTAAGAGAGTAGAAACGTTAGCCTGCGTTGCACAAAACAAAATAAAATCCAGCCGCATTTTTTTTTTTTTTTTTTTTTTTTTTTTTTTTTTTTTTTTTTTACTCTATCTCATTCCAAAAAAAGAATTAAAAATTTTAAATTTTCGGAATATTCCATTATCAACCGTTGTTGTAACAACAATAAATAACTTACTTCGTTTGAAGTGAATTTATTTTTTCATCAATGAACGTATAAAAAATAATTCCAGGAGTCTACGAGAAATGGAAGTCAAATTCAAATAATTTTGCAGCTACCAGCGAATTCCAAAGCATATTTTCCATTAAATTTTTATATGTATGAAATATTCATTGTAAAACCAAACAAACGAAAAAATGTTTACTCTCATATTTTGTTAGGAAATTCTTTAAAATCAAGAACTCCTGTTGTTCGATAATTGGACAATGTTATGCATGAAGGAATTAAGCGCCATTACGATCGAAAGTGAGATAAAACCGCCATCTTTCAGAAAAAAGATCTATCTCTTTATTTAAATCACGACATTATTACTCTGTTATCCTTTTGTAAAAAACCAGAAAAAGTTCATTGCTATTGGTTTTGTTTACAAGTGTGCAAATGAAATGCTTCTTATTTCAGATTTAGGTTAACGACGCTTGGTTCCTTCAAGCACTTAACATCGTCCCCCGAATAATGCTCTGGATAAATAATGGATAAACTTTTCATACAAAATTCAAATTTACTTAAAATCAACATCAAATTACGAAAATAATTATTTCTTTAGGAAAATTAAATTATATCCCAATTACGGGAACTAACACAATAAATAGAAGAGTCTCCAATTAATTAATCGGTCCTACAAGCCCCCTCCCCAGTGACGGCACTTTACGGGGGGCTAGAGAGAGCATGCGCCCCCCGGCAAGGACCTCTGCCCCCTGGATGCCCCCCCCCAAACAGCTCGAAAACCAAATAAAAAAAATTTTCTAAAATTATTCACTTAAAAAAATGTAAATTTTTTAAACTTTTTATTACAGCGTAAAAAGAAATTATTTTTTTTTTAGTATTCTTTATTTTAATAAATGTCATTAGTTACTTTCAAGTTTTTGTCAAATATCTTTGTGCCATTGATATACCCTCGGAAAGAAAAAAATATCCGATAACTTCACCAATCGAAATGAAATAAATAGAGACGGAAAGGTCTAAATGGCCTTCGATACCGAAAAAGTCCTTTTTTTAAACATTCACACTTTTTTCTCATTCACACTCACATTCACACAGTCTTTTCGGCAACTTAGGCCATATAAGACTTTGACGATAACGCCGTTATTTATGAATTTTTCTATATTAGGGTCCAG
>JAKCPI010029725.1:0-11965 GCA_023213315.1 Euborellia annulipes | reverse complement strand
ATGATAATAATTAAAAAAAAAAATGAAAAAAATTTTTAATAAAATATATAAAATTAAAATGAATGATATAAAATTACATCATATTTTTACTTTCTCTTATTTAAATTTACTTCTATCCCAAACCTAGTAACAAATGAAAGAAAAGTTTATTATAATTAAATATTCACACACTCAGGGAATTTGGACTATATAAGAAATAGAAAAAGATCACAATTATTAGTCAAGCCTTCAAATTTAAACTTTCAACCGAAGGCGCTAAATTAATCATTTTGTAGGAGAACACATTAATTCGGCAACCTAGAATAAAGGTTGTTCCTAGTTCAAGCCCAATGACAACACAAGCTAATCTTGTAAATATTTTTATCTTAAACCATTTATTCAGCTTTCAATGTTTTCCCTTCTAAAATTTCCCACATTCATTTGAGCACGAACCTGTATTTCCGTTATTTTAAAAAATATTTTTTTCCCAAGGTTTTTTTTTTATATAATTCATCATTTGCATTTATTTGTTTGCCAATCGAAGCGGATAAGAATGCTCCCCATTTGGGATTGTGATGGTTGTGGTCCCATTAATTCTGCACGTGTCTGTCCGTCTCTCTGGTACTGTCTGGACCAGGCATAAGTCATCGGCAGGTCGGCTTTGGCCTATAGCCAATGAGCAAAGGCAATACGTACCCCCTCAATACTCAATACCCACAAAATGGAAAAATAAATAAACACCCCGGTGGCGGCACTAATAAGATGGACAATAGGCTCTCTCTCCAGGGAGAACAATACACGTGCAATTGCGAACCGGAACTCGGGTTAGGAAGGACAGACAAACACACCACACGTGTGAGTGTGTGTGTATGCCAGAAGACCAGGAGGGAGGATTTTCTGGGGGAAGAAGAAATCAAAATAAACTGAAGGTTCTCGGAATATATGGACTTCAACAAAACGTATTTTAATGGAGATGATTTAAATGTTTGTTTGTGTTTCAATTTTTACTTTCTCTTACCTATGTATAGGCCTATATGTACAGTATATAGAAAGTGTGGGATTCATGTCGAGATTTCGATAGATATACTGGTTTTGAAGACCTCTGAATCCAAAAAAGTGGTTTTCGTGACATGGTCTGTCTGACTATTTGTGTGTCTGTGAACAAAATACCCCAAGAACGAAAAGAGTTACGAGGTTAAAATTTTATATTTAAGTTAGGTAGCTACCCCTTGGGGCGTGACAAGAAGCTTTTGAACAAAATCGGCCAAAAAGTACTATTACTTTACTGATGTACTTTTTCAGTTTTTTTTTTTTCGATTTTCTCAAAATTCGCTCCAATGATTTTAATTTTTGTGTATACCTAATTTCTTTGGAATTTTTGGTCGTGAGCTTTAATTTTTTTGGTTTGAAAGTTCCTATATACAGAGATGTCATTTGGGGAAGGCGAAGAGGGGAGGGAGGGGCAGGGAGCTTTTTCTTCTGCTTTCTACTTTTTTTTGGGGGAAGGGGGCAAATTTTTTCATAAAATCTACTTACAAATAGGTATCTAAAATTTGGCCAAAAGATATTTAATTAAATTAATTTTTTACAGTTTATATACCCGAAGATATATTTTGAAATATTTTATTTAGAATAATATAAATTAAAAAAAAAAAAAAAAAAAAAAAAAAAAAACAGGGCCCATGGGGCGTTTGCTCATCATTTGCCCCCTCCAAGGGGTCTGATTTTTTTAAATTTTATTTTATTCTAAATAAAATATATCTTCGGATATAGAAATTGCAAAATATTAATCAAATTAAGTATCTTTTGGCCAAATTTGAGACATCTATTTTTTTTTTTTTTTTTTTTTTAAACATTCACACTTTTTTCTCATTCACACTCACACTCACACACACAATCACACAGTCTTTTCGGCAACTTAGGCCATATAAGACTTTCACGATAACCGTTGTAGAGAATATATCAATTGTGGGGTCAGGCATTTCTATTTAAGCCATCTGGTATCCAAATGGCTTAAATAAAATCATCGGACTGCCTGGGTCCGAACCCGCGACGTTTGGTATAGGAGGTAGGCACGCTACCTACTATGCCACACCCGGGGGCGAGACATCTATTTGTAAGTAAATTTTATGAAAAAAAAAGTTTGCCCCCTCTCCCCAAGAAAAAGTTGAAATGACCTCTTTTTGTATTGCTATCTTCCATTTGGTATCCAAATGGCTTAAATAAAATCATCGTACTGCCTGGGATCCAAACCCTCGACCCTTGGTATAAAAGGTAGGCGCGCTACCAAATACACAAAGCCCGAGGGCACGGTTACATATGTTAAAGAATAGACAATCAAATGATTTTTTTATTTAATAAAAGGCTGGACATCAAAGGCTAGGAATATCTACAAGACAATGGCTCAAATGTCAAATAAATTTTTAATCCTCTTTAGAAATATTTTAGAGCAAAGATAAAAGAAAAGGAAGAGTTGATAAGATTTGATTTGCTGATAATGTCTCGCGCAAAAGAAATTCACTTGTCTATAAGATTTTATCATGAATATAAAGAATAATGATTGAGTGACTTGCAGCATCCCTGGCTCCATCATTATTTGCTTTCGTATCATTAAGTTGTGATAAGTATCCGAAGCCTCGTGTGAAATGACCCAACGACATCAAATCACGCGTGATTCTATTAGCTTAACACACTTGGTGCAGTTTCCAAGATCGTAAACTGTTCCGGGCAGTTTATCTGTGTGTGTGTGTAGGAGGGAGTGTTATTTGATTAGCTCTGAGGCCTCAGGGAGGAGAGACCCCTTCTAAATAAATGACTGATTCTTTCTCCTTCATGGAATAAATAATAAATAAAGAGAGAGAGTAATTGAATTAAAAATCATCCCCGGGTGGGAAGATTACTTCCGATTATTAGTTTAATAATTTTATGTAAATATTAGTTTTAACAGTCTCATTGAATATTAATGATTTCCTTAGTTTCAATTAATTTTAAACCAAATGGAAAAGGGAAAAGAGTCCTTTAGTCTACTATTAAAAAAATTATATGAATAAATTAAAAACACTTCTATTTTAAATAAATTGCATGTCTGTCTGAATTAAATTAGAAAAATTCAGAAACTTTTTTGGAAAGGAAATTGCATTGTCCCACAGGTAATTTGGTGTGAAAGGGCTGAAACAGAAAAAGGAAGACTTCCCGCCTCCTCGTTCTATTCCTAGAACAATGTGAGTTGAAAATTAACTATAAGCCTAATAAAAAGAATTTGATTTTTGGTTTAACTGTGGATTATTTATAAAAATTACAACGTTTCCGACACTTATTCTGTGGCCTTCTTCAGGTATACACTTCAGTTAAAATTTCAAAGATTATTACATCTGTAATTCCTTTGTAATCTTAACTGAAATGTACAACGAGGGACAATATTAAGTCCCACCCATGCGTTTTCTTCTTGTGATTATTTCATTGTTTTGAAAAAAATATTATATCTTTTAATGGAAACTTTCATGGTTCAAACCTAGAAACTTTCCAATAAAGATTTTTATTTTCTTTTATAAAAACAATGAAATAATCACAAGTATTATAGAAAACGCATGGGTGGGACTTAATATTGTCCTTCACTGTACATGAAGGTCACACACAGAATGAGTGGCCGAAATGTAATTTTTACAAATAAAACACAGTTAAACCGAATATCAAATTATGTTATTAATGATAATGATAACAATGGTGAAAGCTATATAATTTTTTTTTTTGAATGGGTGCATAAGCATAAAAGAGGAACTCAACTGCGGGAACTGAGAAGATGCCTGTTGAGATTGATTAGACTTGAAAGTCTGAAGATTGTATGTTTTGGGGAAGATAGACGCAGGGAGCTTATTCCAATCACGGGAGGTCATGGGGGACAAAGCAAGATTGGAATTGACTAGTTCTGTTAGTCGTGACCTGAATAGCATGGGGATGCTAATAATGTTTTTTATTTAATAAATATTTATGAAAGAAAGAGATATTATCGATCGGGGATCTTATTTAATCATATGATTAGCTTAACTAGAACTGAAGACTCGAAAGTTATTGTCAAGTATCCTATACGAGATAATCAAACTTATCTATAACAGAGATATTTTTTGGTAAAAAATTATTTAAATATCTTGAGAAAGAATTTTTTGAGTTTTTTGAAATTCGGATTCCATTCAACACATTTTGTAGTAAAATTTAAATTTTTCAATTTCTGATTGCATTTGAATTTTTTCATACGATACAATAGAAATGAAACGTAATACTGACATAAATGCACAGATTTAGTTTCACTGAAATTGCTAAAGAAAATAATTTCCCATCCTTGTAACTTGAAAAATTTATAATGGGTATTTATTAAAAAAAGAAGAAAAAAAATATTTAGTGAATAAAATTTAAAAAAAAATGTCGAATGAATATTTGCCTAATTTCGCACATGTGGTTTTATACTAGAACATGGGCTATATACTCAAATAAGACTGTATGTAGATAGCGAAATGAATGACGGGGTGAGGGCTGCATGCAGTAACCCGAGAGCGTTTGGACCCTCATGTCAAGCGAGGCATTCCCCATTCTGAGCTCCCGGGGGAAAATAATATGCCGGGTCGAAGGTTGGTTGAGGATGAGGATCAGGATCAGGATGAAGGGGGGAGGGGGAGGGGGGAGGGGGAAATGAAGGGCTCAGGAGAAAAAAAAGAGGGGGGGTGGGCAAGCAGCATCTATTGTGTGTGCCTCATGCCCCAGCCTACTCACATCGCATCCACACTCACTCACACGTTAACTCCATCTAGGCTATATGTATCAACGAAGACAAAAGAATCTGGAACACTTTTATGTCTTCTTATAAAAAAAAAATACGAAATCTGGAGGCCGAGGGAGACAGACGCTAATTAAAAAAACAAATTTCAGAATTTTTGTCACTTAAACGATTTAAGAAAATTTAATAAAATAGAAAGGCTTTTGGATTAATTGATTAATTAAAATGAATTAAATAATGTTATAAAAAATTGGCTTTTTGTAACCTGCCTAAAAATGGCGTCAATGCTGTTGTGCAGTGTAATTAAATAAATAAATTGAAAAAGAAAAGGAGAAAAAGTCTTTTTGGAAACTCTACATTTTGCACCTTAAGGCAGGGTAGGGGTAAGGGGTTTGGGGGTTCATCCCTGCCCCAGTAACCCGAAAAAAAAAATTATAAATATAGATATAGAAACATTTTAAATGCTGTTAGATTGTATATTCTTTAAAAAGTATTCATTCAGAGAGAGAAAATCACCCCCCCCCCCCCCCAGGGTTATCAATAGTTTAAGGGTAGTCAATCTTTTCATAGGTATCGAACACTTTTGTATTTCTTTTAGTAGTAAAATTTTCTTACCGCCCATCTGTTCAACTGATTTATAAATTAGGAAGCCTTAAGTACAAAGTACACTGGTATAAATCCTTACTGCTATATGAAAAAACTTCTAATTTTTTTTTTAACATTTCAAGAGAAGGAATAAGATAAAATTGAATGTCCTTTGAATATAAAGAGACTAAACTTAAATCACACTTCATTTTAGGGGTAAACGAAATTGAAGTAATATTCAATTTTAAAGAAATAAAGGTAATGAACTAAGTATAATTGAAAATTTGAAATTATACAATTCAAAATGAAATCTGACCGTGTGAAAACCAAGGGAGGTAATTACCCCCCTCCCTCCCGAGATTTCAGAAAAAAATTGTATAAAGTTTTAAAAACTAATACTTAAAAATTTGATTTGTATATATATTCTGGCAAACAACTACAGAATGCACTTTTAAATTACCAAAAATAAGAAAAAATTGTGTGCTGTGCGACCAGTGACACCAGATTACCGCCCCCCCCCCCTAGAAACTCATCTGATTGGTAAACTGGGTGTAAACTTAATAAAAATGTTTCTAAATAAAAAAATACTCCTTGTTTTAAAAAATTCAATTATTATTTTTAAAATATCTTCAATATCAGGCAAAAGTGAAGCAAGTTTATTTGTAAGGTCTTTAGACCACTTCCTCATTTTTCTATAATTGATTGATCTCCAAAATAATTTAGAAAGATTTTCATCGCTTAGAACGGGATGTTGTATGAGTTTCCTTTGTTTATTATTATTTATGAAATACCATATTCATATATGGTAATAGTAGTCTATATTTGATCGCAAAAACTTCATTTCGACAGGCATACACGTCTTTGTTTAAGTTTACTTCCATTTAAAGGTCAAGTATCATATCAAAGTCTTCCTCTAGTTTCATCTTTTGCATTAATAAAAACTTGAAATTTTATTTTATTGAAGGACAAATTTCAAAAATGTTTATTTATTTTTATTCCTTTCTATTGATCTATTGAGAAGAGTTATGCTTCACTGATCTCATTGAAGGACATTATTTTCCATAGATTACGTCTGTTCCTTTTTCATTGGGTAAAAAAATAATCTTATTTTTTTTATTTTTTGAAAAATATTTGTAGTAAATATTTTTCTTTTGCCTATTGATCGCCAAATTTCTTGAATTAAACATACAAATGGACAAACATAATTTTCTTTCAAATTATAATAATAAACTTTGAATTTCCATGAAAGAATCCAAAAGACAACATTTTTTTGGTATTTTTGTATATTTTGTTATTTTTAAAATCAGTAGACATAATATATTAGAAAAAACGTTTTTTTTTTTGTTTTTTTTTTTTACATTCCAAAATGAATAGGAGGAGGCTGTGGAGGGGGAGGAGATGCATCACCGTTTCTCTCTCTCTCTCTCTCTCTCTTCCAACTTGACAAATCTCTAAAGCAAACATCCCTATTTTGAATCGAATGCATCCCAGAGCATTCATTCATTCCATCGTATGTGAATGTGTGTAATTATGCTTACAAAAAATCCGCCCCCTGTTTCCCTTGGGATCCATCCCTTAGGTATGTTGAAGGGGGAGGAGGGAGGGCTGATATCTTATCATTTAAATGAGTCTTTTAGTGATAAATATCCCGTTGATTTCTCTCAATGATAAATGGGAATAGTTTTAAATTCAGAGAAGGGGGAGATTTAAATCTCCTAAAAAAATATCATAATATTAATTACATCTCTTATATAATGGGGAATAAAAATAAAAAATGGAATTTAAAAAATTTATAAAAATTTGTTTAGTATCTGGTAGGACATAATTAATTTTTTATCAAACTCTCTCAAAGATTAGATAGTGCATGTCAGGTTCAGGGCTATAATCATTTGAGGAATTCAATGAGAAAAGTGCTGCATGTCTCATGTGGTTCGGGAGAATAAAAATAAATAATTTTTGATGAAATTTTGACTATCAATACCCAGATAGCACAGTACGTCTTATGTACGTACATAAGACGTACTGCTATTCTGGGTAAAATCAAAATATTTCATGAAGGATGTATGTATCGCTCTATTTCTGTTGCCGTCGTGTTAGGGTTAACCCTATCAAAATATTCCATTTTTTTGTTATTTTTACACTAAATGAAACTATTGAAGCCCAGAAGGCGAGGGGGCCCGATAATTGGCTTTTGCTGGATGAAAACAAAAACGTCTATTTTCGTAAGAAATCACAAGAATTTTTGTGTCCGCTTTAGATACATGTAGGTATATATTTTAGAAGAAGATAAGGAGTCTTACATAGGCGTAGTCAGGGGGGTTTTAGGGGTTCAAACCCTCCCCATGGGACCCAAGCCATGAATTATTCAATACAAATTATATTTCACATAGGGTAAGAGAATGTAAAATATAATAATTTACACTAGCTAAAAAAACAAACCAAAATGATTTATAAATGCCCTAAAATAATCTTAAATTTTTGAAAAAAATTTCTTGATCCCCCCATCAAAAAATTTCTGGCTACGCCAATGCATCAGGATATTTATTTATTTTATTTGAGTTTTTTGTGTGTAAGCCCTTCACTCCCTCAGAATATTGCAAAATCTAAAGAACTGAGCAGAATATAGCGAAGATGAGAAAATAGAAATCAACTTAATATAAATTAAGACTTATGTAGCAATCTGCAAAATTAAGATAATTTTAATTGTAATTTCTCTCATCTCATGGAGGTTACAAATTAAAATAGAAATCTTTCGAATTATGAAAAAGTTCAACTGACAAGTTGCCAGAAAAAAGATTCAACATAAAGGGCAAAAAAATTGTTCATTACAAGAAACTTTTCATTTCTAATAAAATCATCAACGTTTCAGAGCAGTAAAGGCAAAAGACGATGAAATTTTTAAGTTTTTATTATTAGTTTTGTCTAAATACAATATTTCTTTTTTTAAATGGCCTCGACAAGTAGGCTACACCATTCGACCAGCATCGGTGACCAACAACCAAAAAGGAGGAATTACACCATTCCTATATAACAATCTTAGGTACTTGAATCAATGTATAAATAACACAAATAAACTATCAAAATAAAAAAAAAGTAACTAGCAAGCCAAGCTAATAAATAAATAAACAAGATAAAATAATAAATAATTGAATAAATAAGATCATAAATAAACTGACTCTTGGGCCAACTAAGTAGGTATTAATTTTAATAAACTTCGTATTAATTGATTAATGAAAAGAAATATAAAAATATAAATACATACTCATAGACCGGGATAATATTCAGACATGAGAAGGAAATGTTTGATTACCTGAAACAAAAAGAAAGAAAGGTATATTAATAAAATAAAATTTCTTAAAATTCTTTTTTTTTTTTTTTTTTTTTAAAAACATTCACACTTTTTTCTCATTCACACTCACATTCACACAGTCTTTTCGGCAACTTAGGCCATTTAAGACTTTGACGATAACCGTTGTAGAGAATATATCTATTGTGGGGTCAGGCATTTCTATTTAAGCCATCTGGTATCCAAATGGCTTAAATAAAATCATCGAACTGCCTGGGTCCGAACCCGCGACGTTTGGTATAGGAGGGAGGCGCGCTACCTACTACGCCAAACCCGGGGGCCTTAAAATTCTTATCTATTAAATAATTGAATTTATCGGGAAACAATTTTATTTTCAAAAGAATAAATTCTTTTTATAAACGGTCTGCTATCGTAGCTCATATATAACATAATTTTGACTAACAATCAAAGTGTTATTTTATAATTAAAAATATTGAAATATCCCAAACTGGTAGGTCTAATAAATTTGCCAGCCGGAGGCGGGTTTTGCGACTGTCACATATACATATTTATCATACATTATTTTTATTATTACATATATTTTATATAAATTACATTTTCTTTTTTTGTAATTTAATTAAACTGTGCGGTGCATCATTGTGCAAAATGTTCGTTCAGATGGTGAAGAAGAAGGAGTTCCCGAGTTTGTTTACTCGCTTGCTTCCCAGTCTATTTTTCTACTAGATAGGCTTGAGATTTCTTAAACAAAAATGAGAGTTAGGAAAACGAAAACGTGTGATGAAAATGATTTTTCACCGAAACCTCGGATTTACCGGCCAAAACGGTATCCGGCCAGGGTCCCGGTCCGGACCAGGCCGGTTAAGTGGGGTTTTACTATACTTCAATTATGCTTAATAAAACACAAATGTTCCAAAGACCTAGATTAAAACTTCATCAATTTCATTTTATAATTAAATAACTTGAAAATAAAGATAGATATATAGAAGAAGGTTGTAAAAAATCTGGTGTGACTGGCGCACAGCACACAACTTTCTCTTACCTTCGGTAATCAAAAGTTGTGTACTGTGCTTGTCACACCAGATTTTTTGTGTCGACATATATTTAGTTCCCGACAGTACGGAACATTGGAATTCAGATGTAAAATCTATAAGTATGGGAAAATATTTATATTTTGTTACCATGGCAACCATTTCTACTATCTTTCCTATGAAATACAAGAGTAAAGTGGTCTTCAGAAGATTTCAATCGCAAAATGAGAATATACATTTTAAAGAGCATCTAAAAAATAATTGATTTTTGAATTTTAAAAAAAATCGTTGGAGCAAATTTTGAGAAAATCAAAAAAAAACTGAAAAAGTACATCAGTAAAGTACTAGTAATCTTTGGCCGATTTTGATTAAAAGCTTATTTTTCCGGTCCCGGGGGGAGTTTATCTTAAATATAAAATTTCAGCCTCATAGCTCAATTCCTTCATGCTTAAAATTGTACACACACCCACACACACACACACACACACACACACACCCACACACCCACACACACACAGACAGACCATGTCGCGAAAACCACTTTTTTGGATTCAGGGGACCTCAAAACGTGAAGATCCATCAAAATCTCGACATCGAATTTTTGACATGAATCCAATACTTTCTCTCTATATATATATTACATATATACATAGGTAAGAGAAAGTAAAATAGGCGGTTGCTGGAAGATAGGCAACCAAAATGAGTTCCTCTAAAGCGAATGAGGCAGACATGTGCAGTTGTCTAACTAAAAGTGAATGAATAGGATATATTTATTTATTTATTTATATAAAATTGAGATGTACATAGGGCTTGTACTTTTTACAAATATTTAGATAATTCATAAAAGAGTAAGAGATATAATTCACCTTCATTACCAATTTATGAATGAAACAGTAGCAAGGTATAAACCATCTGATATGATAAAATCATAAAGCCCATCATGCATTTGAATTTGTTTGTTCTTTGAATTAAGGCAAACTCTAAATAGAAATAAATAAAACTGCCCGGGACATTCAGCTGCTCTTGGGGATCTTAAGAGAGATTTATCACCCATCCCATTAAGCAGCGTGGGTGGATGGAAAAAAAAACCAAAACGAGGACCAACTAAACGATTACATACTTAAAAAACACATTAAAAAAAAATTTTATCCTGTTCAGAAGCGAGAGATGATTTTGCAGCTATAATAATAATAATAATTCATAATTTAATTAATGTTAAATACGCTATTAAGATAATATGTATAAACATATAGCCCGTATCTAAATGCCTTAATCTTCCTTACGATGAAACGGACTGGTTTTTTTCTCTCTCTCTGAATGGAAATATAAATATATTCATTTAATGACCTCTTTAGTCGATTCCCTCGTTTCCGGTGTGGATATTCAATTTTTTTTTTTTTTTAAGTTTTTTAATTTATTTTATATTTGTAAATGAAAATTTAAAAAATGAGTGAGGTTAATTAGATGAATGAACTTGATTAAATTATAAAAAAATATCTCTAGTCTTTTTAAGAAATTTTCTTTAAGAAAAATAAATATTTTGTTCGACCCTATAATAGTAGTTAAATATTGATATAACTTTAGTGGTTAGGATGTAGAAGAAAGTATTGGCAGTTCGCTGATCAGACAGAGCGCACATCTGTTATGATAACCAGCCATTTTGTGGATTATTTATAATAAATATAATTTGACAATATATATAGAAAAGAAGCGGGCAGCCAGGTAATGAGTCTCCACGACATAAAAACTCTCGGAAACAGTTTCGGTTTTAATGAAATAAAGCCATCCACAATCAAGTATTCGAAAGTATGAACTCGAATGACAGAGCATTGAGTCAAATAGTGGAGTTGTCAATTGGTGTATATTTGTTATAATTTGGATGACCGGTAGACATGACAAGATCTTGGACATGAAAACGTTGCCAAGTGGTGCCAACATAACAGCATTTAGGAGGCTATTTTAAAAACGTATCAACCCTCTCATAGTATCATACCTCCTCCAGTCTCCCCTATATAAATTATTTGTACAAAATATATATAGGCTGATAAGCATTGCATTGTATTTTGTACAAATAATTTATGTATAACAAAAACACAGCAAATTGATAACTCCACTATTTGACTCAATGCTCTGCCATTCGAGTTCATACTCTCCGGAGTACTGACTGAGGATGGTTATATTTCATTAAAATTGAACCGTTTCCTTAACAGAGAGATTTTATTTCGTGTAGATTCATTACCTGGCTCTATATATTGTTTAAATACAAGAGCCACTTTATTTCTTCAAGTAAATATAATT
>JAKCPI010029724.1:0-20693 GCA_023213315.1 Euborellia annulipes | reverse complement strand
TGTTGATTTTTAGAAGAAAAATCAAAATGAAGATCATATGATGACGTAACCCGCACACCTACAACCATTCTTTATGCGACAATCAAGATAAAAGATGCAAATTACTTAAACAATTAAAACACCTTTTGAATTGTCTTAATTTTTCTTTTCTTTGGTAAGGAGATAAAGATTGATATTTTAAACATTTTAAAATAGGGTGATTTTGTTGTTTACATAAAATGCAAGGAGAATTATCACCCTTTGCACCTGCCAATAAAACTCTCTTTTCACTTTTTAAAGGTTTATCATTTTTAGATAAAGAAACCTCTAATACTTTTTGTTTGACCTCGAATAAATTCTATTAATTGAATATATCTTGAGTTACTCCAAATTAACCACATGCATTTCGAATACTTTCGTGTATTTGAATCTATTTTATCTAAAGCTAAATTTAAAATAATAAAATCGGCCATATCATCAATATCTAATTTTTTAAAGGCTAAAGTGCATTCATGAAAATTATCTAAAAAATTCTGTAAGGCATTACTAGATTCTTGAGAAATTGGTTTAAATTCAATTAATTTCCTAAAATAAGAAATGTAGCTAATCACCTTTTATTGTAAAATCATTAATAAGTGCTTCCCAAATGATAGGATAATTTTTTCTCAGAAGGAGGTAAACCTGGTGCATTTTTGGAGCAGACCTTTTTCACAAATGACCTACAAGAATGTGATATTTTTCTATATTAGCCAAAGATGAATTGTTGGCTGAATAGCTGATTTAAAAGTTTCGTAAAATGCGAGCCACTCTTGCTGATCCCCCGAAAATTCAGGAATTTGAATCTTTGGCAACCGCGCATTCATAATTTTATTTTCTGACGAAGTTGAAGAGGTCGAATTTTTCAAAAGTCTTGTAAATTTTAAAATTTCATAATATAATTCTTCATACGCAGAAATTGAAGCAAAATTACAAGAATAATCTTTATTTTGATTTTTCTTAGCGATTTCTAAGTCTTCGACTACATTCTCAAAATCTGCTTTCCATTCTTCTAAATTGGAAATTCTTACAAAAATTTCATCTTTTTTAGTTGAATCTTGTATAGAATTTTTAATAAAATCATAAACTGATTGCAATCTTGCAAATCTAGTTTCCTTTTTGATTTCTAATTTCTGAATTATTTTATCAGCCATGATTAATTAGTTTTAAATAAATTTCATTCAATAAATAAAATTTTAATATAATATTCAGAAATTAACTGAGAAAATATATTATAAATAAAAAAAATAAATAGATATTCAAATGAGTGAAATGAAATACTCGAATATTCTATTTTCATATGAAGAAGAATACGTACGATTCTTGGAAAAATTTGTTTTTACTCACGCACTGGCCAACCAAATGAGATGAGGAAGATCTCGGCCCCATGAGAATGCAAAGATGATCAAAAAATATCTGGATCGAATGGTACCAAATATGATCGATAGCTCAGATTAAATGGACTGTATAAAAAATAATATAAAGGGATGGTCACAACGCGTATATAGATGATGTAGCACTAAGAAATATTTAATTGAAATACGTGCGGCTCACCTGGCATTTGAAATATGACTCCTGGCGTCTTCTTCTCTTCACCGAGCAGACCATTAGAACTTCTTAGTTTATAAAAATTCTGCCAGGTGGCAAGAGAGGGAATATTTGAAAGAGTGTAATTACCCAACAAGGGTTGCCAATCAAATTTGATATACACACACACAGACAGAGACACACACAGAGAGAGAGGGAAGAAAGCAAGTGGAGGAGACCAGACCAAGAGAGACCGGGAGAGACCGCGGATGACATCGCTCATGGCGGCTGTTTTATCCCAGATAGCACACATTCGTCTTATGTATGTATATCCTATGTCCCGCCGCGACCTGTCGTTCGTCTTATGCAGATACATTTTTGGGTCGCAGGACCTACGATGTAGGTACATTTTATGGACATCTTCCAACATTGCATGCGTACATAAGGTGTCCCGTTTAGATCCTGTCTATGGCCCCGTGCGACCCGAACAGTACTTTTGTGGGTACTGCCAGGACGAATCTTTTTGGTCCCGTGCGCGACCCAGGAATATGTTTTTAATATATTCTACATCCAAATTTGGTCCTGCAGATTCTTATTTATTTTCATCTTATTTTTGCGTTATGTTAAAAAAATTAAGACTCCATTTGGCATAGGACATTATCATGCAGAGGGATTAACACAGTAAAAACTTAAATTATAAATAGTTTTAATTTATTTTAATTTTTTTTTTTTATTATTACTGTTTTGGGGGAAAATGGGAGAAATGTGAAACAAAAGAAAAAACACATTCTTTATAACAACTTTTTTTTTTTATTTGAAGATATATCCTTATATTTTTTAAATTATATTAGAAGTTGGCAATAGTCAATAACGATAGATTAAAAAATGTTAGTTTCAGAATAAAATAAATAAAATTGAATAAAAATTTAAAACACCAACTGATAATAAATATATATCTATTTTTATAAAAAATTACAAAAACTTAAAATTAAAATGTAAAAATGTAAAGGTATAAGAATAAAATAAATAAAATAAAATAAAAATAATGACTAATAATATGTATATATTCACATTTTTTCTCATCACACTCACACTCCACACACATTCACACTGTCTTTTCGGCAACTGAGGCCATATAAGACTTTTACGATATCCGTTATTAATAAATATACATATATGGGGTCCATTTGGTATCCAATTGGCTTAAAAAAAAACAATCGGACTGCCTAGGGTCCGAACCCGCAAGTTTGGTATATGAGGTTAGCAAGCTAACATCTACGCCATCCGAGGAATATGTATATATATATATATATATGTTTATAAAAATTAAAAAATGTCGAAGTATCGGTATAAAAAAATAAAAACGTTAAAATATCTAAATATGTGGAATGACCCTTATAACACGCTATTTTTTCCAATGTTTTCGTCGACTTTTCGGATGCTAATCACCCCCTTCCTGGGAACTGACAAGGTGTCAATTATAATAAATGAGTGCTGCTCAGACCTGAGGAAAATGGCGATCAGTACACGAAACGTCGACGGGAGCAATGAAAAAAAATAGCGTTTTATTTCTCGTTCTGGCTGCCTACGTACAATCTTTATCTGGCTGCCTACGTACAATCTTAGCCAGAGAATCTAAAAATAAACAAAGGAGTTCTTAGGGGTCTGGACACCTCTTTGTCGATTGTCTAAGAAGCCGTTCCCTGCTTCTTTTAAGCCATTTCGAAATGGCTTTCTCCAGCTCTCTCTTGCGTGTATATGTCATCATAGGCCTCTGAAAAATAAAATATGAATATTATAATTATTTTAAATAAACTACACAAAATATATTTTTGGTAAATATATAAACTTACTAATAATAGCTTTAGCGACTTTGGTATCGTAAAAAGACAGTTTCTCCCTTCTTCCTAGCCAACTAAATCCTGCTGCGATCTCGTCGTCTATATACAAATTGAGGGCTCTCTTCGAGGCCTCGTAGCAATTACGTCCGCCGATTTTTTTGAATTCTTTAACCTATAAATTAGAAAATCTTAGGACCAGAATCTATTTCTAAATTAAAATTTTGACCAGAATCTATTTCTAAATTAAAATTTTGACCAGACTGTATATCAATAAAATTTCCCGACTCTGCAAAAATGGAAGCAGATGGCCGAATTGGACGATTTTCAATTAAGTCATGTAAATTGAGAAAGGATTGCACTTCTTGGTATATCAAACGAGCTCTTTTATACACACGCGAAGGAATTTTTCTTTTGCTAACTCGGCCAGGTTTTCTTCTTGTATTTTCCATTATTAAATAAATGTTTTTTATCTGTATTTATTACAAATTCTTTCCAAACCGTCCCTGAATAGCCCTGCAACAAAAGTTTAATCGAATTTTTACACAAATATATAAAAAATCGGACTGTTATTTAAAAAATTCTAAATGATAATCTTTTTTAAAACCGGGCTAAATATTGGGAAAGAAGACACAAGGGGAAACCTTTCTATAGATTATCCAAAAAAGTGTATGCTGAGGTTACAATACCCAAATAAATTTAATAATTTTAGAAGATTAAAAGAAACTTGTTTTCTGCCCGAATTAGATTTCATCTTTCTGTTAGACAGCCTTCCTCCAGATTGTCTTTAAATATTTTATTTGTATAATAAAACTAGAATTGAAAAAAATAAAATCAAACTTACCTTTTTATATAGGAATCCGAAAAAAGCAAATCCAATGTTCAGAATAAAAAAACAAAACAAAAAAAAAAAATATATAATTTGAGTAAACAGGAGAATAAGCATGGGGTTGTAACTCACAGGATTTGACATAAGAAAAGTTGCTAACGCCAGAGCAGGGAATAAACGGGAAGGGACATCACGTAGTGAAAAAATGGAGTGTTTAAAAATCGGTTTAGAACGGCTGCCTACAGCGCCTCTTAACGGCAGCGCCAGTGAAACATGAAAGGCTTTTCTCCCGAATGAATAAAATACCCTGAATAAAACTATATCGTATCTATATGGTTTCTCACCCAAATGAATAAAATTGTTAAGTGAATGGTTTTTCTCCAATTTAAATAAAAAGCATAAAGTTACAAGTTAACATATATATTTATTAAAATTAAAAAAAAATATACAATAGATTTAATACTATTATTAAAATAAATATAACAAAAGCATATAAAATATTTCTTTTTTCCAGTCAACTTCTAATAAAAAGCATAAAGTTCCAAATTAACATAACATATATATTCATTAAAATTAAAAATGACTAAAGTAAACATTATTGTTGTTCATAAAAAATTCGAAAAAAATATACAATATATTTATAATTATAGGATAATTATTATTAATTTTGGAATTGTTCAATTTTGAAATGCTCGGAGCAAACCTCGTAATGAGTATGAATATTTGTTGATTTGTTAAAGAAATCAGGATTATTTACTGTATAATTTGTATCCATGAATCTCGAAGCTGTATGTTCAGTGGAAAACAAAACATTTTTATATTTTTCGTTCCTGGATATCTGGAGCTCGGCACACATCTTTTCCTCTCCGGTTACATGCTGTACGAACACATATATATTTATATTTTTTGAAATGCCAAAACAAATAAATTGAGCTAAAAAACCAACCTGATTTTGTATATTTGAAGAAATTCAATCGTTGACAATTTTGATCAGTAAACACATTGACTTTGTTTCATATGCTTGAAATGACAGTTATTCACTGGTTTTTGAAAATAACCGTAATGCATGGATGGACCAATGGGAACAAATGTGTCTCCTGCGCATGCGCCAGCGATCAACTCAGGCGACACTAGCACCATCATACGCCAGCGCCAGTTATATTCATTCTGAACATAGGAACTATATCTCAAAACGCACACCAAATCGCTCCATTGACTTGTCCCCCCTGCCCAGAGGTAAGAAGCGCTAGCGTCGCAGTCCCAGATTCGGTAGCTCCGCCCACTATACTCAAATCGGCATGCTAGCGGCAGTCCACTTGTCACATTGTGTTTGTTTGATTCGTGTCCCTCCAGCATACCCTTACTACTTCTACTTGAAAAGCGTTGCAAAACATCATAACTCGTGCCTATTAATTTCATATTATTATTATCATCAAAATGGTGTTTAAATCTTATGTGTGCAAGAAATTTGGAAAGGAAAGAAGATTGCATCGTTTCCCAAGCTCAAGTTGTGGTTTATTTACCGTGGAAAATGTGTACTATAAGTAATATATTCTATTATTCAATTAAAGACCTTAGCTAAATTATTAATTTTTTTTTTAACTTGTTAATTTATTTGGATACCAAATAGTGCAAATAATGTGTGGATAATATGTATCATAATAATATATAATATTTTTTATGTATGTTTTAATGTCTATATGACCTAAGATGGCGAAAAAACCATGTGTATTTTGATAAAGCAAAAATAAAAATTTCAACTCTTTAACCATAATAACTTTGTCTTAGGGCCGATAGTATAACGCTCGGTCAAGTCAACTTTTGACCGCCGGTCAAGTGAACCTCAGTCAACATTTGACCGCAGTCAAATCTAGTTCCGTAGTATAAAAAAAATGAACTCCGGTCCCATGACCGAAGCTCATACCATTGACAAACTCGCCTGTTGCTAACTTCATATTTATTTTGAATGCATTTTTATGATTTTTGAGTTGCTGTCAGCTTGCTGTTTTAAAATTATTGCTAAGATGGCCAAATTTAAACATCAGTAAAGGGGCACATATAAAAATATAAATAAATCGAAACACCATTGACCAGGGAGGGGGGTTCTTGATTAAAAATTAGTTATATATGGAGCAACAAAAATTTCCAGAGAACGCAAAAATATTGTAATATTTTTTTTTTTTTTAATTTCAACAAAAAAAACAATTTACAAATATAATACAAAAAAAATGGTATTATTTTATTTTGGCATCTTTCTCATTTGAGTGAATTTTTTTTAGTAGATTGCTGTCAAAAAACACGTTTAGCCACCCCAATTCCACCTATTATCTATCAATTATAGTTTATAATATATATTCCGTCAAATCCGATTTGTCGACTCCTCACAATCAGGCAATCATATCAAACATAATAGTAGACACGATTACAAATATATTATTTTATTCGAATAACTTTTCTTTTTAAAAGAAAAAAAAAGGATAGAAAAAGGCCTGAGGACTAAAGCTTTTTGCTAAAAAATAAATATATTTTTTATTTATTAATATTTATTCCCTTATTATTAATATAAAATTTATTATTATTATTTTGTAAATATTTATATAATTTTAAAATTTTACCAACATTACTAACTATTATTTATACTTTAAATTAAAATATATTGTCAATTTTATAATAAACTGTATTTTTACTTTGTTTGGTATTTATATTTTTGTTTATGTATTTAAAAATACGTGATCACCTATGGCCAGCTGTCAAAATTGGCTATTTGAACTCCGGTCAAAAATTTGACTGGCCGAATTCGGCCGGTCAAGTTGAACCTCGGTCAAAGCTGATTTGACTGGCGGTCAAGTTTTATACTACGCAATTCTCGGTCAAATCGCCTGTTGACCGAGGTTCAAACTTTGAACTAGCTTTATACTATCGGCCCTTATTGTTTAAACCTTATAGACCTATATAAATACGACTTTACTCAAGATGTTTTTATATTTTCAGAAAAAAAATTGATATTTTTACATTAACACGTGGGGGGCAAAAGGGCGTAGCGGTGAAGGGCGGAGCCAATTCACGAATGACGTCACTTTGCGACTCTAGCGCTAATAGGCGTCTGTTGTTGCAGTTGTGACGAGTTTGACAGGCTTTCCCATCTATATTATCTATGAGCAGGGAATAAACGGGAAGGGACATCACGTAGTAGAAAAATGGAGTGTTAAAAACAAGGGAACTTGAGGTTTAGAAAGGCCTCTATGAACGCTCGCTTTTGGCGCCAAATTTAAATATAAAAATTAAAGGTTTCTCACCAGTAAATAAGGTTTTTCTCCCGAATGAATGAAACTATATCTTTATGGTTTTTCGCCCGAATGAATGAAACTATATCTTTATGGTTTCTCGCCCGAATGAATTGTTAGTGAAATGGTTTTTTTCCCGGATGGGATGAATAAAAAGCATCAAGTTCTAAGTAAACATATATATTTATTAAAATTAAAGCAAACATTATTTCATTATTTTTTTCATGAATAAATCGGATATAAAATATAAACATGAATGTATTTAAAAAAACAGGATACAAATATAACATAGGGCATATAAAATATTCCTTTTCCCAGTCATCCTCCATAAAAAGGATTAAAGTTCAAAGTTAAAACGTGATAATATAAAAAATATAGCTAAAACATATAAATTATTTATTAATGAACCAACCTGAATATCGTTTTATATAGATATAAACTTAATAAAAAAGTGTGTATAACTACAATATAAAAAATATCTTAGGAGTGGCGAAAATTGCTAAGATGATGGATTGCTGTTATTCCATCCGAAATATACTGAAAATAAAACTCAACAAATTGATTTTTATTTAGTGCCAAAAACCTAGCAATTTTAGCCACTCCTACGATTCTTCATTTGGCTCACCAGAACTCAAATATTAAAAACATAAGAAAAGCATATCAATTATTTCTTATTGCACCAAGCTTCCAAAATAATGTAAATAAAAATATGAATATCGATATATATATATATATATATATATATATTTTTATGAACAAAATAAAAAAGTGTAATTATCGATAATATTTAAAATATAACAGAAGCATATCAATTATTTTTTATTGCACCAGCTTCCAAATAATATAAATGGAAATATTAACATCGTTTTAAATATATATATATATTTATGAAACAAAATAAAGTGTATTTATCGATAGTATTTAAAATATAGCAAAAGCATATCAATTATTTCTTATTGCACCAGCTTCCAAATAATATAAATGGAAATATTAACATCGTTTTAAATATATATATATATTTATGAACAAAATAAAGTGTATTTATCGATAGTATTTAAAATATAGCAAAAGCATATCAATTATTTCTTATTGCACCAGCTTCCAAATAATATAAATGGAAATATTAACATCGTTTTAAATATATATATATATTTATGAACAAAATAAAGTGTATTTATCGATAGTATTTAAAATATAGCAAAAGCATATCAATTATTTCTTATTGCACCAGCTTCCAAATAATATAAATGGAAATATTAACATCGTTTTAAATATATATATATATTTATGAACTAAATAAAAAAAGAGTATAAAAAGTATACAAAATAAATTCGTCCAGAACATGTCTTTTATTGTTGGCGCCAAAATATTTTATTTGGGATTCAATAAACACCCTTGCAGCAGGTGACATATTTCTCAAAACTGTGAAGTCTTTGTGCGCAAGAAACTCTTTGTAACAGCCCTTTTTCAACAATAATGATAGTTCTGCTTCATCCTTTTTCTTCTTCAAAGACTTCCTCAGCCGGCCGCTCAAATTACGGTAGTATGTAAGCCTTTGACGAGTATCTCGTTTTTTGTTGCTTCTTGTATCTGGGAAAAAAAAAACATGATTAATTTATATTTAATTAGAGGGGCAAGATTCCAAGCATTTACAAGTATAATTTTATTTCACTTCATGCAAAGCAATATATGGCCTGAATATATAAAAAAATACTTACAAGTCCCAGCAGCTTTTGGAACAGATATCTTGATCTCCGTTTGCATAGGAATATTGTCGGCAACTAAAAAGGTAAAAAAATTGTTATCCAAACATAGGGGATTCCAACCAAAAAAAAATCTCAACATTTATTTGAGTTTCAAAAATAAACCTACAAGTTAGCGTTGGCGCAGCATCATTATCCAGGTTACATGCAAATGTCAATGTATCGTCCATACCGCTATCATTCACCATAGATATCTCGATCTCTGTTTCCATAGGAATATCGTCAGCAACTAAAAAGGTAAAAAAATTGTTATCCAAACATAGGGGATTCCAACCAAAAAAAAAATCTCAACATTTATTTGAGTTTCAAAAATAAACCTACAAGTTAGCGTTGGCGCTGCATCATTATCCAGGTTACATGTATATGTCGATATGTCCGCCAAACCGCTATCATTCACTATAAAAAGTAAATATGATTTGATTAAAACGATAAATCACGTTTATTTACAAAGCAGGAATATTTAAAACAAAACTTACTACTCTTAGTAGCTTGGGGAATAGATAACTCAACCATCTTTACCGGCAGGTCGTCGGTAACTAAAATATATAGAAAAAAAAAATATTATCAGAACACAATTTATTTAGACAAACCAATTAAAAAAATATCATATATTTATTGTTTAGAAAAGAGACGTACCCACTAATGGAGATTTTACATTGTGAACTAGTTCTCTTCCAAATAGCCTCTTGGCCGTATTTTTTTGGGCCTCTAAAACAAAGAAAAGATATTTTTGCAAGAGAAATAAACATACAATGAACATAGTCTCTAAAATTATAATGCCTCCAACCACTGGGGCCAGAAGCAATTGCCCGTTGCTAACATATTTAAAACGCCTAGAAAGACCATATGGTCCATATAATTGAAACGCCTAAAATTATATAAAAAAAAAGGCTACCAATTTATAGAAATAAATAGGGGTGGGGTCTAAAAGAGCCCCGATACCAAAAAAAAGCATTAAAAAAAAAACAAATTATATGGGTATATATATATATTTATATATATATATATATATAACTTACGAAGCCCCGTCGGGGATATATTTTCTTTATTGAAAATGGTAGGAACAACGCCTCTGAGCAATTTTTCTTTTTTTTTCATTTTGGAACTGTTCAATTCTGAAATGTTCCGAACAAATCTTGTAATTGCTAACAACAGTTTTTATTGATTTCTTGGACACATCGGGATTATTTATAGATTTTATCCATTTTTCTCGAAGGGGTATGGTTCGTGGAAAACAAAACAAACTTATTTTGTTTTCTCCTGGATACATATTCCTGCAGTTCTGGACACAACATCTTTTGCTTGCCGGTAACATTCTGTTCACAAATAAATAAAACAAAAACAATTTATTTTTATTTTTTAAATGCCAAAACATTGGATCAAAAATAAACAAAATCAATTCTAAATAGGTTATTATATATATAATAATGCATAAAATATTATATTACTTCATCGCGTATATAAGCCTCGAAGAAAAATCATGACAAATATATTGTGTTTTTTATTTAGAAAATCAAAAAACCAACCTGATTTTGTATGCTGGGACGATTCGTTAACAATTATTACAGGAACAGTCTTTTCTTGAAGTGCTTGAAATGACGCTTTTTTGCAAATGGCGGAAATTGATGTTGTCAGGGAACAGCTGACTGTGAAAGGTGAATCTGCGCATGCGCTAGCGATCCAAGCAGGCGACAGTGGCTCCTTATAACAACAGCCGCACTCAACAATTCCATTCTGAACATAGGAACTATATCTCTCAAAAAACACTTCAAGTTTCTCCATAGGCTTGTCCTTGTCTATGAGAATAAGTCAAAAAGCACATAAAGGAATAAAAAGAACAGATTGAGTGGATTGAATGAATAAACAGATTTGACAGAGCCAAAAAAAAAATAGGCAACTTAACGGCATAAAAAAAAAAAATATTTTTAACTTAATCTTAACTCTCATAATTGTTATATTTACAAAAGTATTAAAATATATTAAATATATATATATTAAAATATATAAATAAAAAAAATTGGGAAGGGGGAAATTTAAATTTTTTAAGATATACACATGGTTTGTTCACTTCAAACAACTAGTAAATTTGGCCGTCAGATAGCAAAACATCGATATAAAAAACAAGAAATTAATTTTCAAGCAAAAAAAAGATAGATTTATTTTAATATAATAATAAACTAATTAAATATCCGAAAAGAATGAAGTAGTTTTCTGAATTTAGCAACTTAACAATGCCATGATTTTTAATTTTAATTATATGAAACAAGACAGATGAAGATTAAACACATGATTTTTAATAATTATAATAAATTAAAATAAATATTAAATTAATTAATTTAAGGTATTTAATTTTTTAACGAAAATTTAAAATTTGGATATTTTATTAAGCTTAGCATTCCAAAATGTAAATCGCTCCTAACTTAACACTTGTTTTGGGAAATTTTTTTTTTTTTTTATCCTAATAAAATATAATTTATCAAATTTTTAAATTTTTGTTAAAAAATTAAATACAGTACTTTGAATTAATAATATAAATAAATATGTTGATTAAAAATTTAGTTAAAGTAAACAAACCATATCAAGAATCTAGTGCACTATTTAATTTGAGTAAAAATTTAGTTAAACTAAAAATAACCAATCAGATTTCTGATATGATTAAATTAATTTGAGCAAAAATTTAATCAAATTAAATTAATTTTAATCAGATAAATAAACTTGACTGATTTATTTTATAGTTTTTTGACTAAAACTATAAAATAAATCATTAAATACTTAATATTAATCAAATATATATATATATATATATTTTAATAAATAATAAAAAATAAAACCAAACCTCCCTTTTCTATATAGAATTCCTATATATGAATCTTAAAAAAACAATTATTCTTAATTTTTTTTTTTATTTAAAAAAAACACTTTTTTCTCATTCACACAGTCTTTTCGGCAACTTAGGCCATATAAGACTGGAAATGGAAATGAAAATGGCTTAAATAAGAATGCCTGGACCCCAAATAATATATATTCATAACGGTTATCGTCAAAGTCTTAAATGGCCTGAGTTGCCGAAAAGACTGTGCGAATGTGTGTGTGTGAATGTTAGTGTGAATGAGAAAAAAGAGTGAATGTTTAAAAAAATAAATAAATAAATAAAATTGATAAATTTTTTTTTTTTTTTTTGAAAAAAAAATTCTAAGTTTACATCTGGGATAGGTCCCGAAACCCGACGTAAACTTGCATTTTTTTTTTAAAATACAAAAATATTTTTTTGAAAAAAATTCTAAGTTTACACCCGGAATAGGTCCGGTATGCGACCTAAACTTAGAATTTTTTTTTTTTTCTTTGAAAAAATTCTAAGTTTACACCCGGAATAGGTCCGGTATGCGACCTAAACTTGTATTTTTTTTTTTTTTTTTTTTTTTTTAAATTCTAAGTTTACATCCCGAATAGGTATCGTATGCGACCTACACTTGTGTATTTTTTAAATATATTTTTAATAATTTCCAAAACCCTTGAAAAACAGAAATAAATAATTTGAAAATAAAATTAACATTTTTTTAGAATATTCTATCTCTAAGCCGTATGAGGAACTGAAAAAAATACTTTGAAAATACAAAAATATTTTTTTGAAAAAAATTCTAAGTGTATGTCTGGAATAGGTCGGGGCGGAACATCTTATGTACATACATGATTGGACGTATCCGCCATGTTGGCCCGCTTTACTTACCATTTAGGTCCAGGTACGTCTTGGCCGTAAACTGGAACTAAGCGGTAGGTACATAAGACGAAGTGTGCTATCTGGGATATAAAACTTCCGGCCGTACAGTCTCTCTTATCCAACACGTCCAATTATTATTAAATCCAGTCTTTATTTATCAAGAAAAATTCTCTCCTAATTATTAATTGAGTCCATGCGAAGAGAGAAGAAGTTTTTATAAATTTTAACGCCATCATTTCCGGCCAACTGGCGACAACCATTTCTTTGCAACACTTTGCTTCTTCCGTTGCCGAAACTCTTCCTGATGAAGGCAGCCAAGGCGACCGAAATGTACTTGGGCAGGCCCGTCACCGAAACGCTATCCAAACTATCTCCATCAACGATAGCTTGGTCCTCGTGCTGCAACAGCCATCACACATGCGCGGCTACAACACTCTCTTCAACCAGATAAGTCCTGATCAACAAAAGCAAATTGTGTGTGTGTCCCTTGATTATTTATTTAATTAACTTTCAATATAAATTTTAATATATATAATTCATTTGATTTTGAAAAGATCAAATTCTCCTTTCAAATTTTAATATTAAAAACATTGTTTTAATCTTGAGCAAATATGAACCTTGGAGCCTGAGCCACCCACAGAGCACAAAATATTGCTGGAATGTTGCAGGAATCTTTCTATCTTATAACATTGTAGCAATATTGCAGCAATATTTTTTTGGAATGTTGCAAATAAAATATTGCTGAAATATTATTATAATATTTAAAAAAAATTTGTAGAACAAATTTTCCTAAAATTTTTTGTAATATTATAGAAATAATCCAGCAATATTTTTTTGCAATATTGCAAATATAATATTGGTGAAATATTATTGTAATATTGAAAAAAAATTTTTCAATATTCGGTTCAACAAATTTTTTTGAAATATTGTGATAATATTCCAGCAATATTTTATTTTGCAACATTCCAAAAACATATTACTGGTATATTATTGTAACATTGCAAAGAAATTTTGAATCGGATGATAACAAAATTTTTTTACATTATTATAATAATATTCCAGCAATATTTTATTTGAAATATTGCAAAAAAATTAAGTTGGAATATTTTTACAATATTTCAAAAAAATTTTGTAATAATTTGATTTCATTTGACAAGTCAAAGAATACACAGCTGGAGGGGGACGCTTTGTTTTTGTTGTTAGAGATAAATAAAAAAAGTTGTTGATTTTCCCGTGCAACTATTTTAACTTTAATCTTAACAAATGGCGCCCAACTTGATATCGGTATGTTCTGCAAAGAAATGCTTAAGACCGGAAAAGGAGACTCTGAATATTCGATGTGAAGCGAAATGTAAAAATTGATTCCATTTCGAATGTGTTGGTTATGAAGAACAAAAGGACAGTTAATTTATTTGTGAAAAATATTGAAACGAGGAGGAAGAAAAAGGAAATGGTAAGTGCAAATACCGAGGCAATTTTAACATTGGCAAATAGTATAATAGTAAAATTTATTATAGGAAGTCATGTCGAAATTCGGGATTGGGGATTTGGTTTGGAGAAGAAAAGTAACCCTAAGTGACGCCTGAGCCAAAAGATGCGCCGGATTATTGCCTAAATGGGTTGGTCTATGTGAAGTCACCGACCAATTATCCGATACAGTATTCACAGTGAAGGAGCCGGAAAGAGAATAGATAGGTGCCACATCTCGGACCTGCAGTCGACAGATTACTCAATACCCTTTTTTATTGTTACCCCCAAAGTCATTGTTGCGAAGCCAATGACCAATCAACAATCAAATTTTATATTAAAACAATCATACAACTTAATTGTTTTATTTTCAATAAATCAACCATTCATCCAAATCAATCTTTTTATTTTTTTTCCTTATCAGCAATTAATTTTTAAGAATAATAATTTTTTTAAATGTTTATTTTAACCCCCATAAGGGCGAAAAAACATAATAAGGTCTATCAATAACCAGACTGATTGTCAATATCTTAGTGTGATTTATGATGGGCTCTTGGCTGAGTGAGAGCATGAAGACGTTTCATTTTAGAACCGAAATGTTGCATGTAGCTTTTGTGAATTTTAAAAATTTATTTAATTAAAATAAACTAAATAGTGCACGTTGTTGTTTTTTCGGTCTCACTAAATATAAACAAATATTGTTGGAAAGGCGCAAAAAATTATTATATAAATTAATTTTAATATAATGTTAAACAAGCTCCCTGCGTCTTTCTTCTCCAAAACCTCAAATCTTCAGACTTTCGAGTCTAATCTCAACAGGCATCTTCTCAGTTCCCGCAGTTGAGTTCCCCTTTTATGCTTCTCCTTTTATTTTTATTTTCTTCCCTGGCTGAACCTTCAAGAACAATTAAGCTAAGATTATAAAGGTTGTTACATCTGTGATTAACAAATAAATGAGTTAAACCGAAAATCATATTCTTTTACTAAGGTTATAAGACGTTTCAATGCTGGTTGGTATAGATCCTCTTTAAAATGAATATTCTCATTTTGCCCTTGAAATCTTTTGAGGCACACTTCAGAGAATAGATAGGAGAAATGGTTGCCATTGTAACAATATATCAATATTTTTTTACATCTTTAATTTTAATATATCGGTGGAAACTAAATATATGTCGACACGAAAAATCTGGTGTGGCAAGCACAGAACGGAACTTTCGATTAACGAAGGTAAGAGAAAGTTGTGTGCTGTGCGACAGTCACACCAGATTTTTTATATAGAATTTTTATGTACCTACTACTTGAATGTGATATACTTCTTGTCATGTATTTTTTTATTATTTCATCTCTTCTTAAGTACTTACCCTACTACTAAAACAAAAAATAAATTAATTATTTAAAAACAAAAAAAGATTTTTAATAGAAATTAAAATTTGATTTTTCCTCTTCAAAGTATAGTTCCTTCCATCGCCGCTGTGAAGCGCTGTCGTCGCTTTTTCTGACATTTTCCATAACGTCCATTTTTTTCCTCCTAAATCGCAAATTATTAACAAATTTTTACTTTTTTAATTATCATTAAACATAAGATGTCTATTATTATTAAACAAGAGGAAGATATATCGCTTACTGTTGATATTAAATATCCAATTCACATAGGTAATACTTTTTTATTTAACATACAAGCTCATTACTTTGAATATTTTTATTTCTCCTCCAAATCTCTTTTTTATTTTTTATCTATCAATATATTCTATCTTTTATTTTCTTATTTTTTAAATGCTTTTATTTAACTTACTCTTTCAAGGTCACCAACTTTATGGCTTTGTTAAGGACACTTCCCGATGAGCTAGAGGTGTGAAATTTGATATTTAAGAGTCATTTTTGATGACGCAAATTGTGAGTTTGGTTTTACCAAAATGGACCAAACTAATGTGGTACTTTATTTGAAACCCTTCGTGAATTAATGTAATTTCAAAAGACTTCCCGATGGGCTAGAGGTGTGAAATGTAATACTTAAGAGTCATTTTTGATGACGCCACTATATGGTGGTTTTGATCAAAATAGACCAAATTAATGTGGTACTTTATTTGAAACCCTTCGCGAATTAATGTAATTTCAAAAGACTTCCCGATGGGCTAGAGGTGTGAAATGTAATACTTAAGAGTCATTTTTGATGACGCCACTATATGGTGGTTTTGATCAAAATAGACCAAACTAATGTGGTACTTTATTTGAAACCCTTCGCGAATTAATGTAATTTCAAAAGACTTCCCGATGGGCTAGAGGTGTGAAATGTAATACTTAAGAGTCATTTTTGATGACGCCACTATATGGTGGTTTTGATCAAAATAGACCAAATTAATGTGGTACTTTATTTGAAACCCTTCGCGAATTAATGTAATTTCAAAAGACTTCCCGATGGGCTAGAGGTGTGAAATGTAATACTTAAGAGTCATTTTTGATGACGCCACTATATGGTGGTTTTGATCAAAATAGACCAAACTAATGTGGTACTTTATTTGAAACCCTTCGCGAATTAATGTAATTTCAAAAGACTTCCCGATGGGCTAGAGGTGTGAAATGTAATACTTAAGAGTCATTTTTGATGACGCCACTATATGGTGGTTTTGATCAAAATAGACCAAACTAATGTGGTACTTTATTTGAAACCCTTCGCGAATTAATGTAATTTCAAAAGACTTCCCGATGGGCTAGAGGTGTGAAATGTAATACTTAAGAGTCATTTTTGATGACGCCACTATATGGTGGTTTTGATCAAAATAGACCAAACTAATGTGGTACTTTATTTGAAGCCTCACGCAAATAAGGCCCTATTAACTATAGTTTTGAATTTTGATATTTACGAGTCATTTTTTTATGATAATGAATAATTTTTCAATTGAACCAAATCAATACAGGCCAAACTAATGTGGTACTTTATCATATTGATGATTTTTGATAAGACTAAAAGACTAAAAAGCTTAAAATAAAAATAAAATAAAAAAAAAGATTTTTAAAAAATGCTTTTATTTAAATTGAACTAAAAGAGAGAAATAAGAAAGAAATAATTTACTTGTTCTTGTTAAAATTTTTTAATATTTATGACTTAAAATAAAAGCGTGGGGCGCGAGCCTAGGAATCACTTCGAAGCGCCCCACGCTTTTATTTTAAGTCAAATATTAAAAAATTTTAACAAGAACAATTAAATTATTTCTTTCTTATTTCTCTCTTTTTAGTTCAATTTAAATAAAAGCATTTTTTAAAAATCTTTTTTTTATTTTATGTACCTTCTAATCATTTTCCAAATCGTTCTTTAATACTTGATTGATTATTTCAATCTCAAGCCATTCTTTTCCTGTTCTTGTTTTGTTCCTAATTTATCTATAACTCTCTTCTTCTTTTTCTTCTCCGTTTCCATTCCTATCCATCGATACAACTCTGGGCAGGTGGTTTAAATCGATTCCTACACCAATATTCATCATATTCAGGATTCGGGTGCATATATATCAAATTCCTCTTCCAGTCTATTCCTCGTCAGATTTTCTTAATCTTTTGCTAACGACGTTTCTCGTAGTATAATAACTTCTCCGTTCTTTATAAACGGCCAAAAGACCTTGTTTCTTTTACTAAAGATTAAATAAAATCTTACTTTCAAGGTGAGTTGATAAAAAAACGTCACGCACAAAATGATTTGAAAATTTTACATATCAGATTTTTTGCCAATTTTTTGAAGTCACTGTAAATAGATACAAAATTGTACACAAGCTCTAGACTCCACATATATAGGGTCATTAAAGACACAAGGAAGTCAAATATTCTAGATAAGGTCATTGTTGAGGGAGGAGTCTTAGTAGATTTCCTCCATATCTTGGATTGCACTGCACGCTCACAACATTGGTTGTTTCGGGCAATGTTGATTGGAAATTCATCTATTTTGTGGGTTTTCAAGCAATTGAGCTCTGCTGATTCAGAGCTGCGGAGAGTTCATCAAAATCTTAAACGCGAAATCATTGAAAACAGCTGGAATTAATGTTCAAGCCCATTAGTAAGAAATGAATGAACAAATTTTACGCAAACGGTTACGGATTTCAGGCATCTGAATAAACGCAAGAAGGGCTAGAATGGCACGAGAGGTCCTTTGTGCATTGCTGATATTTGGAATTTGTTGGAAACTTCACGAAAGAGATTTCATTACACTCAGCGATGTGACTGAAGACTTCAGTGAGGTGGTAAAGAAACTTCATGTCGTCTCTCGGTCGCCTGTTTTTCCTTAATTTTAGTTTTAATGTTGCTCCTTTGAATTTAATATAATTGCTACTCAAATCCTGCACAAAGAAGTAGTGGATGTTTGATAATTTAGTCAAACCATGGAGCTCATCGCCCATAAGAACATGTAGAAGGCGATTCAGCAGATAGAGCTGGCAACTAATAAACTTGTGTGTGGGGTGACCTTTCGCTTCCGAACATTTGCTGCAGCCGATCGGCGCCTGTCTTTTTTATTTAGAATGTAGAAAGATTCTCAACGAAGTTATTTCTTATCGAACTTGCTGCAGCTTCTTATCGTTTCACAGGTTTTTCGGTGTCCAGAATAAAATAATTTAAAAAAAAAAACTATTTTATTTTTATTTTTCAAGTGGGCCGACTGAATGCATTTTTAACAGTTTCGAATCAAGATTTGTCTTCAGGGCCTAGAAATTTTACATATATATATAATTCAATTTACATTCAACTTTTTTTAAAATTCTTAACATATTAGTAAGTTAACATCCATCTGTCAAACTGTCCCTTCTTTATATAAAAAAAATCAAATCGACCTATTTTATTTACCTTGCTTGAGGAGAATCCTTATTTAATATACTTAAAGTAATATTCATTTGATAACCAATGTTGGAAGCTTTATAAAAAATTTTTTATATATGGGTTTAATCTGTTATTAAAGGAAAAAAAATTGGTTAATTACAATTTTGAGGTTAACATATATAGATTCAAGAATTACCTCAGTTCAAGATATATATAAGTCACGTTAATTAAATTTTTAAAAACATCAATCATTTCTCGAATATATTTCATACATATATATATAAACCTTTACGAATTATTATTATAAAACTTTTTTTCGAGAACAGAGAATTTTCTTTGCTTCTGGCAATTCTTTATTACGCATTAGTTTTTTTATATAAAACTACAATTCTCCACCTAGTGCTCATTAATTGAACTGCTTGGTAATCTTTTTGCGGTAAATACAATTAAAACTATTTTTTCACAAGGATTTTTCTTTGTCATATATACATCTATTATTTGAGTGTTCAACTTAGTTATTGTTAAAAATCTTTTGATTGTACAATCTTTTTTTTGTTTTTTGGATTAAATTACCATAAACCACCTGGGACCTTTCTCTATCTACTTTGTAGTTGATTGATTCATTATCATAAATATTTATATAAAAACTTTCATAAAATAATCTTTTTGTTGTGTTACTTTCATGATGTAGTATAATGGCATTATCTATGTCAAATTCATGTTTTTCATCTATAGCATGTATACTCAGTGCTGTGAGGCCACTTTTCTTAGTCAATGAAGAAAAATGTTCCTTCATTCTGACTCTTAGTTCTCTAGAAGTCTGTCCTATGTATATAGTATTTTTATTGTTATTTTTACAAGTGCTACACACAATGCCATATACTACTCCACTCTGATCAAATTTTTCAAGTTTGCATTTGTTATTAATTAAGGTTCCAAGTGGTTTATTTACATTATATACTACGTTTAGATTTTTCTCGCTAAGATATCTTTTTATTATGTTTGATAGTCCAGGAATGTATGGAATTGAACCATCAACAATCATATTATCTTTTTTATTGTTGTTTTTCCCTCCAAGTTGGTTTTTATAGGTTTTTCCATTATTAAATCTACATATATATCGGGGTAACTATTTTTTATAAATTTTTCTCTCATTAATTCGATTTTTTCATCTATGAACTCTGCACTTGATATTTTTTTAATTCTATTTATTTCATTGATAATCAAATTTTTCTTTTGATGTTCTGGATGTTCAGAAAAATAGCTTATAGTTCTAGATGATTTTTCGGGTTTCTTATATAAATCAGTTTTTAAATTCCCTGAATCGTCTTTTATTATTTTAATGTCAAGGAAGGTAATCTGGTTATCATATATAGGTCTATGTGTTATTCCTAACACCGAAAACCTGTGAAACGAAAGAAGCTGCAGCAAGTTTTATTTAGAATAATAAAAAAT